>CM042335.1:17273441-17455941 GCA_023566125.1 Zingel zingel | reverse complement strand
CTCCTCCAGCCAGCACAGAGAGGTTTGCTCTACTCTAGATGAAGGCAGGAAGACAGGTTGAGCTGCATGAGGCTAATATTAAAAGGAAACAGGAACACATCTGAGTATAGCTCCAGGTGCTGCTGGCATGTAAATGGTTATACAGTCTGTAGTCTAACTTTACTCTTTACAAAGTTCACAGACTGAGTCATATCCTGTATATGAAAGAAGAGGAAACATTTTAATTGGTTGCAGGTAATTTATCACCTCTATAGCACCAGTAGGAATTGTAAACAACTTCAATGACTCGATAATGAATGTAAATAAATGAAATGGAAACATGCTTTGAATATTTCATGTTCAAGAGAAATTGTCTTTTGTAACCATGTTTTAAGGGGCATAAAGGACAAAACATATTCACTAGTATGCCAACATGTTCACCCTCAATTTTTTTTCAATCGCATTGATTTGGAGTGCTGTTCCAGACGACTGATGCAAGTAAGTGCTATATTCGCTCTCCTTTTAGCTGTTTTTATTTAAAACAAATCCTTGTCATGTTGATACTGATGACGACAATGCTCTTCTTGTTGCATAAGTGAGTCCACTGCTACGTGAATGCTATTCAATCCACTCCTAATGACTGTTTAGCCTCATTAAATTGGGGCAGGAATAATAGGAAACTCACAACACTGACTAAATTACTTTTCTCAGAACTTTAAAGAGCCCAAAGCTACCTGGTGCCTTTTTCATCCTCACGGATTTCAGAATACAATATAGTTAATTTAAGCTGTTTATCAACAGAGAGTCAAAATATTAATTCTTCATACATTCTCCGAGGTAAATTTGTAATGCTTCAGTCCTTAAATTGAGTGCATTTAAGAATGAAGCTTGAAGTTGCACATACAATCAGGCTGGGAAGGTTCTTAATGCACTGGTTGTGTTTAAAAAGAGCAATTTTAATGGAGAATCCTTAGCAATGCTTTCTTTCCCTGCATCTTTATTCCATTTACTGGGAGTGTTGCACTTGCTGAATTTATTCTGCTCATGCATGGATTAATATAAGTATTGTAATTTATGATTTACTTGTACAATCATTAAATACAGTTACAACCAATGTCATTGCATTACTTTATGAGTTGTAGAATCTGTACATAATTATATGCTGTGTGTGTTACTAACCACACCATATCCCTCTAATATCTGTCAGACATTTCACTCAAAAACACAAATGTCATGGTGGCCATTCAGGAACATTCAGGGCATCCCTAAAGTAATAAGTATTCAGCCTCTGGTAACCATCATTATATGTACCAAATTTAATTACAATCCATCCAAGAGTTGCTCAGATGCTGATAATGTCATCCCTAGAGCCATGTCGGTACCATGGCTAAAAATGCCAGTAGTAATGACAAAATAACAGAAATACAAAACATGTTCAAAGTGATTCATTGCTTTGAACTGTATTGTAGTCATAACAGGCACTGAAATCCTGCTGGGAATACAATAAGGACACTCAAACTAGGTTTTAACTGCTAATTAGTTCCTGATATGTGTGTGTCTACATCTGCTTGCTCTAACTGCTCTTTTCTCTTGTGTTCTCTGTTTTTTCTTTGTTGTTTGAACATGTTGAAAGTTACCAGCTGGGAATGGGGCCAGAATCATCCAAGCGTCCCTGCTTATTATTGGCAGTATGGTTTATCCTGTTGTCTCTAGTATACATCATATCTAGTATTTTGAATCATTGAGGCAACTTAAATTATCAATTGAAAGACTTTCTTTTTGATAAGATTTATTTCCGGAAACATAAAACATCTGCCTCCCAAAATTGGTGCAGTTAGTCAGTGACAAGTTATATTTGCTACTTATTCATACTACATGTGGTATTATGTTACATAATGTATAGAGTCTCAGTAGTATTCAGTTGCCACCATGGCTTATGTTACCATCACAATGTAATTACAGGGCTGTGAGGTCAATACAGGCTAATGTGGATATTACAGGATGTCGTTTTAAACAAATTAACTGAACAGAAAAGAGACTATGAGACAATATTATACTATTTATCTTACTAAGTCTCTTCAATGTATTGCCATGCTCGTCAATGTGGTTTATTTTACATTTAGGGATATTTCTTTGCTGTTGGCAGAGGCAGATGAGCGGATTGATGCATACATCTCTAGCAGCTCTCACAAACTTCCTTGAAATCAAACAGCTTGTGCGTCTTCCTCCCTTGTGGTGACTTCAAAGTGAAATCGTCTGCTGCTTTGATGGTTGGAAGTAATTCACTGATGTACAGAGTCGAATGCAGCTTCCCAGGTGCACGCTCAATCTTCTTCAAAAGCTGCTTGTGAATCCCTTATTCTGTCTTCACTGCACAAAAGAAATGTCACTCTCGTGTTTTAGAAACTATATATATATATATATATATATATATATATATATATATATATATATATATATACCAAGGGGTGCAATAAACATACAATGCTTTCTGCCACTGATCCTCAGGAGGGAGAATGACAGGTCCTGTCACACCTGACCAGAGCAGACTGTAGATTATATCACCTTATCAAATTCTCTATGCAACCAAGCCCTCTGGTGATCATTTCCCTTAGGTCTCCCACATCTTTATGCCAAAATGAATCCTGTATCGGCTTTTTTTTGCAGAAAGGTGTTATCCTCAGCCCAGAGTCATAGCACCATAGTCTACCATCTATATGATACAGAGCATAATAAATGTAAGCTTTGTATAGACATATTACTTGAATTGGGGTAGAATGTGCCTGACTATGTGAACAATTAAAGGGCAGAGAGACCAGTTGCGTGTTGGTGTTTTTACTTGGGTCACAGACTACCTGACATAACCTGTGTTGGGTATGCAATTTCCAAATGGCACAGGTTAAAGGCTCGTACTAGCCAGTGCACATGCAGAAATACTGACTGAGATATAACAGATTGTGAAGCAAAATAAATGTATTTCTGACAGCTAGAGGGAAAAACATAGGGCTACAAATATTCCAAAATAAACTAGCCCGTCGTGGTGACAACACCTTCATGATCTTCTTGCATTTTCTGTGCAAAACTTCAGTCATACCAAAATAATGACAAAATGTATTCAATCGCAACAAATGTAACCACCTTAATCTTTTTCACTGAATTCGCTTTAGTGGACTTTGACACATAAATTAACACCCTGGCCTTCACCAACAGCAAGCCATTTTAACAGTGCTTACCATTGAGGGAGCGGAGAGCTAGAGAGCTTTATGGAAGCTTACTGTCTTAGCTGTGTTGCACCTTTTATTCAAGCTAACCCTCAACTGTTGGAGTATTAACTGCTAAATACAAGAAACATAGTTTGCAGATATTTAGGCTAACTAGCTCAAGGAGCTTTTTTACCCTCATGCCTGCCAGTATACATACATCTACTATCATTTCAGACATTTTCAGCCCCTTTGGACTTTTTTGCACCTACTACTTCCTGTTTTGGCTATCGACCAGGTAAACTTACTTTTACAGTGCCTTGCGAAAGTATTCGGCCCCCTTGAACTTTTCGACCTTTTGCCACATTTCAGGCTTCAAACATAAAGATATAAAACTGTAATTTTTTGTGAAGAATCAACAAGTGGGACACAATCATGAAGTGGAACGAAATTTATTGGATATTTCAAACTGTTTTAACAGATAAAAAACTGAAAAATTGGGCGTGCAAAATTATTCAGCCTCCTTAAGTTAATACTTTGTAGCACCACCTTTTGCTGCGATTACAGCTGTAAGTCGCTTGGGGTACGTCTCTATCAGTTTTGCACATCGAGAGACTGAAATTTTTGCCCATTCCTCCTTGCAAAACAGCTGGAGCTCAGTGAGGTTGGATGGAGAGCGTTTGTGAACAGCAGTTTTCAGTTCTTTCCACAGATTCTCGATTGGATTCAGGTCTGGACTTTGACTTGGCCATTCTAACACCTGGATATGTTTATTTGTGAACCATTCCATTGTAGATTTTGCTTTATGTTTTGGATCATTGTCTTGTTGGAAGACAAATCTCCGTCCCAGTCTCAGGTCTTTTGCAGACTCCATCAGGTTTTCTTCCAGAATGGTCCTGTATTTGGCTCCATCCATCTTCCCATCAATTTTTAACCATCTTCCCTGTCCCTGCTGAAGAAAAGCAGGCCCAAACCATGATGCTGCCACCATGTTTGACAGTGGGGATGGTGTGTTCAGGGTGATGAGCTGTGTTGCTTTTACGCCAAACATAACGTTTTGCATTGTTGCCAAAAAGTTCGATTTTGGTTTCATCTGACCAGAGCACCTTCTTCCACATGTTTGGTGTGTCTCCCAGGTGGCTTGTGGCAAACTTTAAATGACACTTTTTATGGATATCTTTAAGAAATGGCTTTCTTCTTGCCACTCTTCCATAAAGGCCAGATTTGTGCAGTGTACGACTGATTGTTGTCCTATGGACAGAGTCTCCCACCTCAGCTGTAGATCTCTGCAGTTCATCCAGAGTGATCATGGGCCTTTTGGCTGCATCTCTGATCAGAAGACTGATCAGAGATGAGCTGAAAGTTTAGAGGGACGGCCGGGTCTTCGTAGATTTGCAGTGGTCTGATACTCCTTCCATTTCAATATTATCGCTTGCACAGTGCTCCTTGGGATGTTTAAAGCTTGGGAAATCTTTTTGTATCCAAATCCGGCTTTAAACTTCTTCACAACAGTATCTCGGACCTGCCTGGTGTGTTCCTTGTTCTTCATGATGCTCTCTGCTCTTTAAACGGACCTCTGAGACTATCACAGAGCAGGTGCATTTATACAGAGACTTGATTACACACAGGTGGATTCTATTTTTCATCATTAGTCATTTAGGTCAACATTGGATCATTCAGAGATCCTCACTGAACTTCTGGAGAGAGTTTGCTGCACTGAAAGTAAAGGGGCTGAATAATTTTGCACGCCCAATTTTTCAGTTTTTTATCTGTTAAAAAAGTTTGAAATATCCAATAAATTTTGTTCGTGTGGCAAAAGGTCGAAAAGTTCAAGGGGGCCGAATACTTTCGCAAGGCACTGTACCTGTTCTGTCTGTGAGTTTTGCTTTTGAGTCCACACCACTTTGTGAGACACATTACATAATCTGCAAATGAACTCACAGCTAAACCCCCTCCCTTCTCTCCATCCTTGTCTCCAAAGTATGGCAAGTCTTGAAGCACCCACATTTGGGCTATGAATTTACTGTCTTTGCCCAAAACTTTGGCAAACTGTACAATATCTGCAGTGTGTCATCTGCAGCGTGTCAGCTCGGCTTTGTCACAGAGAGGGAGAAATCTTTATCCGGAGAGCAGATCCATAATCACCGCTGCAATTATATCCAAAGCCATTTAAGGGGACACCTTCATGGGGGAACAACATTGAAACATTTTGTTATACAAAAATGTTTCTTTTTATGTAGCTTTAGGAGACATTAAATTGCTCTTGGCAATTAGTTTATGCATACATACCTCTGAAGTTATAAGGGCCTTGTTATAAGAAGGTGTATCTGTGAATAATCTGCCTCCTTTTGACATCTTGTTCCAGGGTGTTCACTTAGAACAAAATGTTGAAAGGAATCACTGGATTTGGAGCTAAAATATCCAACATTTCTAATTTAGTTTTACTAAAATCAAAATTTTTGAAAATTGGAAATGACAAGGGACTGCAGTCCAGACAGCAGGGAAATGGCTGTCATCACTCATAACCACGAAGAGAGGAAGCTATTGACATACTGAGTCAGTAGAGAAAAACTACAGCTGGAAAGATGGGATGAAAAACAAGTACTGACAGGACTTTCCTGTTTCCTAAAATACAATCATCTAATATTACAGATAACTTCTGTATATTAAGTAAGTACAGTACGAATAAAATCCAAAAAATAATTGACTTCAGATTTAGGCTGCATTCAGACTGCCTGCCGACGGTCTGGCAAAAACGCAGGTCTTTCAATTCATTTTGAAGTGGGTATGGCGTTTAGGCCGCGGCGAGGGTTGCCGCAGGAGGCACACTCAAAGTAACGCAGCGGGACTGCGGCAAAAAGTTGAGACTGACTCAACATTTTGGAGAATCGCAACCAAACGTCACGCTGCGGTGGCCAGTCATGTAACCGGCGATCAGACTATCTCGTACAGTAAACAGGAACCATCACTGCCTTTATCGTTGCCACACAAAACACTATGAGAGTATAAAACGGAACTCAAGCACTGAACTGCCCGGGAGTTTGTGTAATAGCTGAATGTTTCCTGCAACAACAAAGCACTCGCTATGTCTCGCTCGTCTCTTTTCTTTCTCTCTCTCCTGTGAAATAAAGATGGGGTTAAGAATACAACAGGACTTCACACAAATGGGCCGTTTAATTGACACACGCTTTTTTTTAGTGTGCATGGCCCATTACTCTCTAGAGGCTACGCAGCAATCATCATGTCTTGCAGCTGTTGGGCTTTAGACAGCAGTACTCAGAGTGAGGAGTTGTAATTTATCTGTCAGCCATGCTATGCTGAGCCTGGAAGCTACTGTGTATTATGTGTCACATGTGCAGGTGGCTTTTACAGGCTGACACTCAGTGTACACTCACCCATGTTGTACATTCATCTTGTGCGCTGTACAGGAGGATTGTCTACAAACTGCTGATGTAGTCAGTTCCTATTTTGTAAAGAAATGACATAACATTGTATTATGCATTTCACCATTTAAAAAAAAAGGTAACACAACAATGGTCCCTGGTGTAACAATGGAGGATATATGCAGGATTATTTTATGGTGAGGGAGTTTTATTAATACTGTATTGCTGCTTCTGGACATGTTATTATGATTGCATGCACTGAAGTTCTGACTAAGCTTCATAATATATCTACGTTTCAACAATAACATTCATACATTGGGAATTTTTCAATTGGAGGATGATAAACGGCAGCCAAACTGGCAGCTTAACATTAAAATTGACATACGTTTCCCCGAAACTGCTGATCCAGCTCTTTTATTTATTTATTAATTAAAGTTTTACATATATTAGAAATGCAAGTGATGTCGTATCCTCTACCCTACCCCTCCTCTAGTACCCATACCGACCTCTCTGTCACGGAGCTGTTCAGACAAGGACCCAAATGCAGAGTGAGGCGAGGAGACTGCAGCAGCAGCTGTTCGTATGTAGGAGTTTAATAACAAACACAAAGATAACTTACAAACATGTAAGCCAGTGATAAATTCAGAGCACAGGGGAAAAAACGAGGAACACGGAAGGTACGGGAAAAATCCAGGAACACAGAAATACGGCTGGCACAGGCGGCAGCCTCTCAACAAAAGAATGATAACGACACAACACCAGACACAGAAAGCACACAGACTAAATACACAGGGTAACAAGGGTAGAAACGAGGTACAGGTGACAGGAGGGCTGATGAACAGGTGGAGCACATTAGGGCAGGACAGACAATCACAGAAGCGGGAAAACACAAGGCAGGAAGTTAAACAAGACAAGACACAGGAAAAACAGACACTACAAAGTAGGGGTGGAACGGTACATGTATTCGTATTGAACCGAAACGGTATGAGCGTCTCGTACCGTTTCTGTATATAAATAAAACTAAATAAAACTTGCGTGCAAATGAATTAATGTAATGTGGAACTATTGTTACATACGCCTTTCTTAGGGACAGCTAATCTGTAGCCCCGCCTTAGCTCTGAAGCTCCCAAGCTCAACCTACATGTCGAATCGGTCCAGTGAGTCCTCACGAAGCAAACTAGTCCCTTCCATATACAACCAAACATGGATGTACTGTAGCTGTATCCCTTCTTGCCTCGACCACAAATGGATTCCAGGCCCATTTACTTCGCTGTTTGCTCCGCCGTTAGCTGTTAGCTCCGCTGTTAGCTTCGCTGTTTGCTGCTAGCTCCGCTGTTAGCGTGTGAAACTAATGCCACAATTTGCCAACAATTCTGTGTAACCGAAGCTGCTCTTTTAACACCCCTGCTCTGTGCATTCACATATGAGAGCAGCGCTTGTCTCCCATATCACACTACTAGCTGATTGTCTTATTTTGTTTAAAAGTTCCAGATGGAGTCTGGAGATGATGTGGCATAGCCTACTTATTGTTTACTGTTTACTAGGGCTGTCTAGGGCTCTGTGATTAATTAATCGAAATTAATCGCATACATAATTAACGGTGCCTGAACCAATACTTTTTAAGAAAGTAAAAAAAGAAAAGAAAAAAGAAGGGTACTAAACAACAGTTGGTGACATTAAAGAACGGCTTGTTTATTGCTAAGGCCATATGGTCAAAATTAAATGATTTAATAATAATGTATAACAATAAAAATAATAACTTATTTCACTAGTAAATTGCTGTTGAACGACAAAAACAACCACCAGATGGGAAATGGACATTTACAATAACTGCAAATGCACCATGAAGCTGTAGTTTACCAGTTTCATTGAACGCACCGTCTGTGTTGTTTTTCTGACGGCCGCTGCAGATTGTTACATAGCGGTGTTGAATCCTCTACAGTAAAACACAGTCAAACTTTACACCGTTTAGCGTTAGCTGTCAGCATTTTAACACAATGAACATTTTAGTTTTTAATCCAGCTACTAGCTAGCGGTAGGCTAACGTTAGCTGCTGTCGAGTATAGTGTTAACTAGCGTCATGTGCAGCGGTGTTTGTGTTGCCTGTATCGTCTGTTTCAGAGCATCAGAGAGAAGCGCAGACATATCAGTGGCACCAGATTTCGGTAGCCAGGGTTGGCAGGAAGAAGATTTTTATAAGTAAATGTTCCAATTAATGATCCAGGCAGCACATTCTTGTCTCCCTCCTTCATTTTACAGTCGAATGGTGGCTAGAACTGCTCCGGGTCAAACGTCAATATGGAATGGATTAATCTGCGTTATTTTTTTTAACGCGTTATATTTTCTCAGATTAATTAATCGAAATGAACGCGTTATTTTGACAGCTCTACTGTTTACATCTTACTTTATACGCTTCAGGCTGTTGCAGCTAGCTCAGGGGAGAGACTGGATGACACTAGGTGGTACAGCCTGAGACAAGCACAATAAAAAAAAAAATTGCCTTCTGCATTTTTGTTATGCTTTTCCCTCCATTGTACCGTACCGAACCGTGATGTCTGAACCGAGGTATGAACTGTACCGTGACTTCAGTGTACTGTTCCACCCCTACTACAAAGTAAAACAGGAAACTGAAGTATGGAACAGGGTAAAACACAACAGAGAATACAGGAACACACGGACGGAACAGGGCAAAATCTAACAGAGAAAGTAAACAAATAACAAGGAAATGAACACCAAAAATGAACAGGAAAATCACAACAGAAAACCACAACCATGACACTCCCTCCTACCTTCACCAAAGCAAAGGTAAGCTATTTGTGGTGATACTCACATGGGGTGCGGTATATTCTAATGAGCCTGCATGTGACGGGGCGGGGCCTTAGGGCTTCACGGCTATCAGTCAAGCATGTCTTCCAACAGGCTATCGCCGATTAGTACGCCTATTTGGAAATGAATAACTCCATATTTCACCTGTGTACTTCTTACAGCTGGAAATAACCTATAACTTAGAACTAAACTTTTCTTCATTCCCTCAACGAGCCCAAGCGGATATCCTAAAGGTCAGGAACATTGCAAATCAAATTGTAAGTTTGCCGTACTATCTTATAACACTAATGTTACCGCTGGCAAAATACCGCCGCTAATTAAATTGTTAATTAAACGTTATGCTACATTCATAATTTTTTTACAGTCACGGTTCCTGCAGAGATGGTGGAACAGCATCAACAAATGCTTTACGGACTACACTGCATGCAAATTATGAAAATAAATGTACACAAACAGGTAAATAACCGCCCACACTCTCTGTCTCTCCAGCGCGTTGTACAGGTAGTTTTGTTGTCAGCTGTTGCACATGTTTGTCCATCCTCCAGCCGCTCTAAACACTGTATATGAGCGGCTTCCCCAGCAGGCTGAGGTCGGCTCCCTGCTTCCCCCGCCTGGGCCATACTGCCTATTACTTTCTGGATGTATGACGACACAGAAAAAATCAGACACAGACACAAAATTTCTAAGATAAGCCGCAGCGGATCTGCGCCTGATTGAGTTGCGCTGGAACAGGTGTAAGCGGTGGGGATTTAAAAAAAAACACACAAAAAAACAAATTCACCTGGTCCTTTGCCTGCCTATGATTTCAACTCTAATATAATGCTGGATAATAATGAATAATAATGCATCATATTTTAATTGTGATATTTTGTGAGTAAAATCTGAATCAGCATCGTAACCAGTGACATTTCTCTGTCAGAAAAATGTAGTAGTAGTACAATATTTTCCTCTGAAGTAGAAGTAAAAATTGAGTCAGTAGTATACAGTTGAGGTGCATATTACAGTAAGTGTTTTGATGGCCTTCTGTAAGTTTTTTCAAGGTACAATGGTTCTGGAGAAAGCTGCAAGCAGCAATACAGGAGGCGAAGCAATCGTCCCGTTTTAAACAAGCACTGCAACAGTTAGTCAAATTGAGAATGTTTGTTGTGAGGTCAATGCCAGGAAATTCAGTTCTTCTGTAACTCACATTCCACATGCAGTTCCCAAATCAGTCGATGGTATTTTCATACTGTAGACTCTCCAAGTAAATGCAAAAGAAGTAAACTGCACAACATCCTCACACTAATACCGCGTTCTATTTATCTCGGAACTCAGTTTTAACGAGGTCAAAGTCGTAAACACGCCCTCTGACCTCGGATTTACGAGCTCGGAACTCGGACAACCTCGCAGTAGCCCGAGTTCAAAATCCAACATGGCTGCCCCCTGTATCAACAGTTGTGAAAAGCTGCAGTAACATAAAGTTATAAGCACTTCTGTCTTATTTGTGTCACTAAATCAGTCGTTCATACAGGCATGTCCAACTTCTATCTGTGGACATGTTGTTCCACTGTTTGCATGCACAAAAAACGGTGTAACCGGGCTAGAGCTAATGAAAACAATGAAAATCCAACTTTTAAATAGAACGCATTCAACTAGGGTATGACGTCATTCCCAGTTCAGAGTTCCGAGGTAAATAGAACGCGGCATAACCTCTACATGTCTGTGTACTTGTGCCTCTTTGCATCTCTAAGACCTTACGTTGAATGATGCACAGCAGTCGTGTGAACTGCATCCTCCTCCTCCCACCAACTGTCTGTACCCTGTCTCTCATTTCTACCCCCCCCCCCCCCTCCTCATTTCTATAATTACCTTTCCACCCACTCTCCTTTCTCTCTCAGTCCTCCCATTTTCTTTCATGGCTTTGGGGCACATCAGTCCCCTGATCTCCCCTGCTTCTTTTTTCACCTTACTGCTCATTTTCTCCTGTGCCTCCATGTCTCTTCTCTGTTTCCTGTGTGTCATCCTTCCCTCCATTATGCAACATCCTCTCCTCTGATGCTTCTTGTTTTTGTAGGGGTCTCAATGGATCCATCAAGGATCCCTCTAATCCAATGTATTCTGTTCATAATGCGTATGTCCTCTGAGGCCAACAGCAAGATCTGTCAGTGGAGCAGCAGTGAAGGCCACTTGAAATAACCTGAAATGAACTGTAGCATTGGTGGCTTGTGTGCGCGAGAGAATAGTATGTATACAGTAGTTTCCCTGAAGACAAATGATGCTTTAGTTACACAAAGCACAGGACGTGAAATCAAAAATGGCTCTGAACATGAAATGCATTACCATTAATGCCTCTGGGCGGCCTGTGTGCATTAATCACATGACGATTTCCTTTGTGTTGCTGAGTGGAGGCAGCGTGAGACTGGTCGCTGCAAAATTTGAAAAGCTGAGGAATGATTTCGTCAAGGTTTAGATTACCAGGCGTCTGTCATAATTATGTCAACCTCCAGTGGGTGTTACACTCCCATGGGTTATTGCTCCCTAGAGGCTGAAATGTGTGTTAATGTGTCTCAATCAAGAAAGTGAATATCATAAACTATAACTTCAAGGCGCTGATGCAGGTAAAATAATTACATATATACAATCATGTAAATTATAAATATAGTGTACACCTTAATTATCACCATCAGTAGTTGATGGGTAGCTCTCTGTATCAACAGTCGCCAGATTCTGATCCTGCAAAACAATAAGGTGCTTTACACACAAACATCTTCTTTATGTTAGCTTTTTATGTTCTTCATCTTTATTTATTTTGAATAACATGCATGCAGCATGCGTGTTCAATACCATGCAATACATCGTTTTTCCATTGCTGGATCTTGTTGTGTTTGCTGCTGCACTGACCCAATTTAACTAGAGCATCATTAACATGTGTTATGATGAATATGGTAATCGAGAAGTCAGTGTGAGGGCAGTACCTTGACGGCGAGACATGTTGTGCAACATGTGCTACTTATAAACCCGCAGTGACTTTTTTCGTGCTTCTGAATGACCATTGGCACAACTCCATAACTCTCCTTGCATGTTGGTTATCTTACAATTGAGCATGATGCCATGACACAGCAGTAAACAGGGTGATGGGAGGCATGCAGCTTTGTCTGACCTCTTTCCATCACTCCTGGCTTATAAACTGGGTGACACGCTGCACCCAAGATTTACCCAATCTTGAATGATGCAGCTGACTTCTGAAATAGACTTGCATAATACAGGCACATCTGCAAAAAGATTAGCTGATGAAAAAAAAACTGTTAATAAAGAATGGACCTGGGATATGTATGGTAGGCCATTTCCACCAGCAGAATAAGTCATACAATTGAAAAGGCAGTCTAAATAAAATAAATTGACTTACTGGACTTTTTTTTTTTTATCTTATAAAGTTGACTTTATCTCACTATTTTAATTTTGCCATTTTTATTTTTTATAATTATTATTTTATTTTATTTTGCTGGCAGAAATGGGCTTCCACAGTTTTGAATGAAAACTGCAAATAGCCTTTTTTTTTTCTTTTTTTTTTTTTAACTTTTTTAATACAGTTTAAAATCTTTTTACTCCCAGAGTGTTATTGTTGTGAGGTGGAAAAGCTGCTGAAAGAGCAGATACAGGCCCCAATAGGAGGTTTAAAATCTCCTTTGATAGTCGTGCTAATGAAATTAATTAAAGTAGGTGGACAGCTCCTTAAGGCGAGGTGAAGCATCACAGGTTTTACAGAATCTTGAGTAAAATCCTCCCACACAACACTGGGTGTATTTTCTAGGCCAATTCTGATTTGCATTGAATTACCATGTTGTTAAATACACATTGGCAATCTAAAGCAATCCATATGCATTATACAACTTATCCATACATCATACAACAGCACTGCAAAGTCCGACTTTGAAAGCTTTGTAATGTTCTGTTTGTACTCATGTAACCTACATACAGCACATGAGTGGAACAGAACATTGCTTATTTCAACATAACTTTATGTAAATAACAATACAACATTCTTTAAATACATTGGGTTAACCTTAAACTGCCTTTTGTGAGGTTTATCTCTGTGATCTCTGTTCCAAATGGTATACACATGTTGAAGGCATGAGAGTGTCACATTTGAATCAGTCTCACTCAAGTGCTGCCAGTGTGTCTGTTTCACTATTGTATAGTTAGGCAATTCATATGTTGCTTGTTAATGTCCAAGCAATGTTGTTTTTGTGCATGTCCACCAAAATGTATGTCCATGCCTTTGTTATCTGATCTTACAGTTCAGCTGTGTGTGTACTTGTGTTGATCTTACCCAACTGTTCTTGTTTTTGTGTTGTTGTCATTTAGCATTAGTATAACCAACTTGTATTGTATAGGGCCAAATCTGTATGTATTATTGATAGCTTAATCGTTTTATCTCGTTTTAGGGTGACCTCTTCCCACCAGTCCAGGGACAGCGGATGTAAAATAGCCTCCAGGCTTATTCCGGCAAGTGTGCTTTGTCCCTGATAACTAAACCTGAAATAAAATAAATAAATAAAGCATCTTTCCTTTCTATTTGAGATGGCTGTTTGATTCAAGTGTTTTTACTTTAAAGCCACATCACAATATGTACAGCATGACATTGCTCTTTCAACAATTACTCACAAGTAATCAATGAGACCAAATGTATGAAAACACAATTGCTATGTAGGCTAATGATATCACTCAGAGCATAGGATCTATATGTGTTTTTATGGCTTTTATGAGAAATATAGATTGGCACAGTGCGTTTCTTCCTGTTGCATAGTCTCAGATGGTTTTCTGTAGTCAGGCCATTACAACTGGCTTTCTGAGGCTTTCCACTTGGGTTTTTTCATAAAGCCATACAGAAGTATATTTGTTTTGTTCTAGTTTACAGATTAAGCGTTATTGAGGCAGTAATACAGTAACTGGCCTTTAACAGTCCCTCAGGCAGAGCCAAGACCGGTGGTGGGTAACATTAACATTTCATTTTCAAACTCTCCCCTGTGATATTTTCATAGCGTGTTCACTGATTGTCAGTAAAGTGCAGGAGTGATTCCAGAAAGGTTCTGTGTTTGCTGTTAACATACAGCTAGGGTATTTATTTTCATGATTTTAAGTGACATTTGACAGTAAAGCTCTACGCACCATAGCTTTAAACCCTCACTTACAGAGGAGATGGATACCTTTTCTGAGGCCATTATTAATAGACTTGAACAATAATGCCCTAAAAAAGGCCATGCATTGTGTGCCAGAGCTAAACAGCCCCTCTGTCCTCCATGTGTTTGTCAGGTGGGCTGTGGACTTGACGTTCTAGTGTAGCAGACGTCCCTGAAATCTGGCTCTGGCTTACTGAGCTTATCAGGCCCCTCCTGCAGGGAGGCGTCTCCATGGCAGAGCTCTTTGGTCAACTCAGGACCTTTTTGCCTCTTGAACAGACTAGTGAGTTACCGATATACATCCACACTCTGATGGTCGACAATGCTCCATGCCCCACCTTCCCCCTACTCCGCTAACCCCCAACCGTGCGTACCGTGCGTACATTTTATGTTCATGGATCTCTGTTGTTGTTGGTGTTGTTGTTGTTGTCTCTGCACTGTTTTGAGTGGTTTAATAAACTGGTTAATTTACTCTTTTCTCCGACTCGTAGTGGAACCTTACAGTGAGCATGTGTATACAGAACTGTAAATAAATGGATCGTCGAATTAAAAGTTACACAGCGCACTGGCCATTGGTTTATTTTTAGCCCAGAAAATACATTTTAAACAAGTTCGCTTATTAAAAAAGACCTTTATTAGTTTTGTTGAAAGTCACTACAGATATGACATTATTTTGGCCATGTGCAAAACTATGAATATTATGTGAGTTTGGAAATGTGTGCATGTGTCTTTCTATGTATGGCTGGCTGTTTGTGGTGTACAAATAGTGCAAATGAAACACAGAACAGCACAAATAATAAGTATTATTTAACCATTCTGACTCAAGGCTGTGTAAAGAAATGACAGTGATTTCATTAAGCTACATTTTTCCTGACTCCAACTAATTTGAATGGTCTTTTTAATAAGGATGACATATTATAAGGGCTCTGTAACACATAGCTCCATATTTTCCTCTGCATCTTAATAATGGGACAAAAATAGATTTGGAGATGAGTAAATGTCAGAGACCTGTAATTTCCATGCTGTTGTAAGAGATAATTTTGTGCAGAAATTGCATTTTCTAATCCTTGGAGAACCTTAAATATATCTTTTTTAATCAGAACTTAATCCAGACTCTCAAATTAGTCTGAATGTAGGAAACACTCAATTGAAGCAATGTCTTGTCTCTGACACTATCATACAGCTATATAGGGAATGAATTGACCAGCTTTGCTCTGCCATTATTCAAGCTGCCTGTGAAAACCCAGCGTAAAGCACAGTGAGACAAAATCAAAGTGTGCGGTGACCCCCCCACCCGCATTTCCAACCAATGACATAATTTGTCCCGTCCCGGTTGTAAGCAACCCTGGTTGTGTGAAATTCACATTGAAATCGATCTGTGTCTGACCCAACCAATGTCTCAACCTGGGTCGTGAAGCAGAGCTGATCAACACAGGTTAACCCTTTCAAACACAAAGTCAACCCTTTTTGAACCACTCTCTCTGAAATTATCTCATCTATATTGTGTATCAGCTTGTTTCAGCTCTTCACTGAAGTTAGGCTAAACTGTAGGTTAATACTGGGTAAAGTATTCTAACAAAATATTCTATGGTTTTTATGGCTACATCATTCCAACAAATAGAAATGCCCCCATCTCTCCCATTCTCCCTCCCACCATGAAGCTGTCCATGGGTTTGACTGGTTTTCTATGATCTCTTTACATTTATACTTTCTGCATTTGGTGCTTTTAACAACCCCCCTGGTCTGTCTGTCACTTTGTCAAATGCTGTATACGTCAAAATCATAATTATTTGGCAAAAACAGAGCATGGTCCCAACTGAAGATCAGCCAAGGACATACAGCTTTAGCTTCCGTCTTTTAGCACCAGTGTTGTGCATGAATACGCTAAAAGAGCGCCAGTCATTGAACATGGTCATATTTTTGGGTGAATGGTAGTCTGTATCTACGACATTCCACTGCGAGAATAGGGCTTAGCAAATGGTCAAGGGTTTTTCTTTAAATATTGTTCAATAAGATGTGTAAATGTAAATATGTAAATCTCAATGCCCTTTGAGACATAGGCTGTACCTTTGTATCGCAATTAAGACTACGTACAGTATATGCCAAAACCTTTTGAGATTTTGAGGACAAACTATAAAAACTTGCAGTTTTTCCTTGCAGTTTGTCATTTTCCATTCCTAAATATGTGTGACACACACTTGGATATAAACTCAGTTTAAGACAGAGAAAGGGTTAACAAGATTTATAGATGTTAAGAAAAGGACATGGAGTCAGAATGAAGAGGAATCAAGGCTTACAGAGAGGCCCTGCACAGCTAGCAGCATGGTTGGCTTGTCATAACTCATCATCACATTCTCTGTGAATAATATAGCAAATCTACTGCACCTACCTCGTTTAGAGATTATATTCATCTTCACTAAGAGTGTATGGATATAGAGATTTGTAATATGACTTCTTTTTACACCTTGTCAAAACAAAAGGATTAAAGCTGAAGACAGTTCTATCTAATTAAAGTGAACAAACTTAAGATAAAAAGCCTGAGAAAGAAAACACTGATATGCTATTTCAATTCACGTTTAACCAATTTAGGATTCAGGATTATTAAAAAAATAGTTTAGTTTGGTTTGGCAGAATGCCTCACCAGCAAATCGACTTCTTTCAATCTTAAATTGGATTATTATGTTTTCTTTTTCCTTATTCTAACCAAAGCTATTGCAGGATCCCATAATCCATCTGGCTGAATACCTTTGGGTACATCCTGGATCATTTGTCATAACGTTATTCATAAGTACTCTGCTGGGGAATAATGACTGAATAATGCAAGCTGTGTTGAGACAAATGTTAGGAGGAGTCCAGGAGAATGAATGGTTATTGGAGAAACTGGCAGAGACTGGCTGCTTGGATGGAAGCCTTTATGTAATCACATGGTTGCTTCTCCCGCCGCTTCTCTCTTTCTAGCTTTAACTTTTCTTCCAACAATTTATTGTTCACACACATTCACTCAGAACTTTAATTAATTTCTTGTTTTTTTTCATATTGCTTGTCTGTCTTCCATGATTCTCTTTCCCCTCTACTATCCATCCGCACCCTATTCTTGTTTCAATCTTTTGTCTTGCTTGGTCATTTTATATGTTAAGCACAGAGCAGCTTACACTGAGTCAGCAAGGAAGAGGTTTCACTGCATGTTCAATTCTCTACCATCAATCTTCTTTCACCAAACAGGCACTATAGCCAAGGCACAATCTGGGACCTTTGCAGCAGAAGCTTCTCGTTCCTGTGTAGATAACACAGCTCTGAAAATGGCAGAACACAGCAATGTGAAATAAACTAAGTTCTGTGAAAAAGAGAAAGGTGATTGGAAAGCTTGCAAACAAATGCAAAATAGATACATTATATCCATCATCCTTTAGCTGTCCTAAAACCTCATGAATGTAGTTTGAAACATTAGCCATGTTACCATCTAATTGTTAAGCAAATTTAAATCAAACTTTTAAAATGTCGCAAAAAAGAAAAGAAAGAAAATGTGAATTAGAAGTGTTTCCATCAACTGGTTTAGAGTGAATAAACTACACAATGCAATTCGTCAATTTACCCAACGGGGCTGAGGCACAGGCAATAGCGTACCGCGACTCCACTATGCACCTTGTGCCACAAGTGTATGGCACACTGTATGGGACCCATATCCCAATCCTTCCCCCATCCGATGGATACCGGGACTATAGTCATGTGAGTTACAACGATGTTCAAACCCAGAAACATCTGTCATTCTAATACAATGACACAGACTGTGTTGTTTCGTCGCCAATGGCGTCATATAACCTTTAACCCCTCTAGTAACTCTAATGTCCGTCAAAACACGGAAAACACCAGGGGTCTCATTTATAAAACTGTGCGTTGGAAAGTGTACGTACGCCCAAAAGCCAAAACTGGCATGCACAGTGTACAGAAAAGTCATTGAGTCACAGGACAGTGTACAGGACAGTCATGAAGTCACAGGACAGTGTACAGGACAGTGTCTTGAAGTCACAGGACAGTGTACAGGACAGTCATGAAGTCACAGGACAGTGTACAGGACAGTGTCTTGAAGTCACAGGACAGTGAACAGGACAGTGTCTTGGAGTTACAGGACAGTCATGGAGTCAGAGGACAGTGTACAGGACAGTCATGGAGTCAGAGGACAGTGTACAGGACAGTCATGGAGTCACAGGACAGTGTACAGGACAGTGTATTGGAGTTACAGGACAGTCATGGAGTCAGAGGACAGTGTACAGGACAGTCATGGAGTCAGAGGACAGTGTACAGGACAGTCATAGAGTTACAGGACAGTGTACAGGACAGTCATGAAGTCACAGGACAGTGTACAGGACAGTTTCTTGGAGTCACTGGACAGTGTCTTGGAGTCACAGGACAGTGTACAGGACAGTCATGGAGTCACAGGACAGTGTACAGGACAGTCATGGAGTCACATGTTTCAACTAACTGAAGAGTAATCAGGGAAAAATGCAAGTGGGGCTGTTTAATGAAGCGATGTAACTGTAGGCATGTATAATACAAATGTGATGAATTACCTGAATTAATTTCAGCTCTCACACTTGTCTCCTTGCTCATGTGTTCACATTCACCAACACATTCAGCCATGCGTATCACTTCCTGAAGTGTGTGAGTTCATGCACATTGCAGGGTTATCTGAACCCAGCAGGTGCATAAGTAAAGGTAAACTTTGACTCATTATTTTACACACACACACACACACACACACACACACACACACACGCGCACACACACACACACACACAATGCCTTAACAGCATCAGGTGAGAGGTCACTGCAGCATAAACTAAGACTCATTACTGTACCTTCATATCAGCACACATCTGAATGGAGATGAATAAGAAAGGGCAACCAATGCAAGGAAACCATTTACAGTTCTACACAGGTCAGTGGATTCTGACCTCAACCATCTGTACCAGCACATGGGAACTCTGGCAGCATAAGACACTATTAAAGGAGGTCAGGACTTTGGCATTCTCTGTGTTTGTGCGTTACGCTTTCCCAGGAAATACTGTAGGTTTCACTTGGGCATGGCCCCGTTACCCTCATTACACGAGAAGTAAACATTATAAACCAGCAACCAGAACTTTTCTCCCAGAAGTGAGCAAACGTCATTCAAAATTACATTATCATTTGTAGTAACGGTAATAACTAAACATCCTGCCTTGCAACAGAGGCTTTCTCAACAATATGTCGTGTGACTAGCTTCATATGTTTAGATTTAAAATGATCTAATATCATTGTTATTTCAGTTTTTTTTTAGCTGCATCTTATAAACATCATTTCCCATAAATCTCAAGGGCTAACCAAGTCCATGAGCAAGGCAGGGTCTGCGGCTAGTTCAGATGTCTTTAATAAACTTAAAGCTGTAGAAGTTTTTAGACAGCAGAGATTTAAACAAGAAATATGGAAAAGTGACTTGACAAGAAAGCATTGTTTATTTTATTGGAGATGGATGAAATGAAGTCACAAAGACTTGTACATTTTCATGGGAGCTGTGGTTTTTTCTGTGCTCACAAAGAAAATCTTTGTTTCACTCAGTTACAATCACAAAGTGTATTCAGTTTTTTTAGTAGTAAGTCCTGTAGTGAATCCTGATTTGTCTTGAAAAGTATGAAAAGTAAACCCCAGGAACATGCTTCATTTCTTCAGAAATACGGATGTAATAATCATCTCTAATAATAAAAATGTATCTTTACATCATTCACCTGTCTCTTTGGATTGTTTTTTATAGGGTGCAACAACAACATATACAACATTTGAGGTGATAAAACAATGTGAAGTTTATACTGAATTGAGTCAAGGATTCTGCTAAAATTCTTTTTGAAAACAATGCACCCATTTTTCAGGGCATTTTAAAATTGAAATTCAATAACAGTTGGATGGTAACAGCTAGTGTGGAAATGAGAAAGGGCCGGAAAGAAACACTAACAATAATAACAATAATGAATGAAAAATGAGAAGGGAAACGGCACAGGGAAAAACAACAACATTTTGTCTTTTCACCTTTTTCTTCTTTCCTTTGATCAAAATATTTCAGAAGCAGTGTGTCAAGTCAGAGATTATATGACATAAGAAAAAACATTTGAGAAAGTGTCACCGACCTGCTCTGTGGGCTCACTGTGCTCTGATGGCATTTTCACGCACACACGCACACACACACACACACACACACACACACACACACACACACACACAGAGTGTAGGCTGAGGCCGCAGGTGTTCAGCTGTTCATACATTTTTTTAGAGCACAATTTGTCTGATGTCATTGAACTGGTGGATGTGTCATTGCATAATAAAAATCAGAAGCCCACACAGACGGAGCTGCTATGTGAGGTGAGGTGATCAGAAGGAGCAGTGTGGAAGATAAGGTGATAAGTCAGACAGAGGAAGGAGGACAAACACAGGAGGTTTAAAAAGTCTTTTATCACCATACCACATCTCACTGAAATCTAAATTCTTCACTCTCTCTCTCTCTCTCTCTCTCTCTCTCTCTCTCTCTCTCTCTCTCTCTCTCTCTCACTATATCCAACCAGGCATCAAAAAGCCCAGGAAGATATACAATATCAACAAACTCTGCCTGTCAGATTGACTGTGTTATGATGGAATACAGCAATATGAGTCCCTGCAAAAATGTGAGAATTTGCATTCATAACTCAAAGACTTTTCGGTTTCCACTAGGCATCCATTACTCTACTCTGCAATAAACAAACAACAAATGTACACTGTTGAGATTGATGTATTTCATCAGAGCAGATACCATAATGACAAATACCACAGCCAACAATCTATACGTCTACAAACACATCCATTACACACCATCTGTTATCTCTCTCCTCTGTGAAAGCTACAGCGTGTTGAAGTAATCAGGGGACATTTCAGATTGTCAGGGAACAGTGTAGCATCACAACACAAAAAAACTTTTCTCTAAGCACACAAACACAGACACAGTGTCTGACTCGAAGTCTGTTCCTTCAGCGAAATGCATCAAGCAGTAAATTGCTGTCAATTGTTATGTTTCCCCCCGCGGAGAGCCGAGAGCTGCGAGCTTGTCCGGGGGGAGGAAATTAAATTAGCAAGAAAGTTTTTACATCAGAGCCAAGAAACATGCAAATGTTTTGATTGTTTTGAAGTTACTGTTTCAATTGAAATGAGTTCCTTACTGGACTTTTCTAAATAAATGTACGATTTTACAGGAACAATTTAGATCACAGGCAAAAACTAAAGCATACATATTTTGTATACATACATCCTGGGTACCTACTGGTGAGTATAACAGGTAAAATGTTACTGTGTAAGTACTTTCTTTACTGTTGGTTACATTGTGGGGACCAACAGGTACCAATTTTAATATGAAATATCACAAATCATTTGTTGCATGTAGGTACCCAGTAAGTGCTCTATTTATTTATTCATTCTCTTACTCTCTGGGTCTAAGACACAGACCTATATGTCATACAGATATCCCCACACTCACACTCAGAGGCGGCGTCAGCCGATTTTGCCGTGGCTATAGCCCGGTATCTCTCTCTCTCTCTCTCTCTCTCTCTCTCTCTCTCTCTCTCTCTCTCTCTCTCTCTTCTTTTTTTTTTTTTTTTTTTTTTTTTTTTTTACAAAAATAAGTATAATAGAATAAAAAGCCCCAGAATGGATGCAAATTAAGAAGAAAAGTATTTTCCAACGCACTCGCAGTTTTTTTTTGTATTACTCCAACCCGGTCTCACGCCAGTTCATGAAATGGTCACGTTATATTGATTTATTGATTTGTGTACAGGTCACGATTATTATCATATACTGTATACCTTAATTACTAATGTTAACTAGCATGTTAGTTAGCAATAATTAGCCTGTGCCCATGTTATCTCCTTACATATACCTCAATCTCTGTCTCTGCAAGATTGAGAATGATTGAGATTTATCTTGGCACAGCTACCAGAAGACTTACAACTTTCAGACAGGTTGCTCACATCACATTTACGTCGTCTCTCTCAGTTGGAGGCTGCACAGTAACGCTCAGCGCTCACTGGAAAAGTGCTTCTAATATCCTTCACTGTTCTCCGTCCAGAGCAACGGGATCTGCTGGCCCAGTATACATACTGTCTATGGGAAAGCTCTGTGAAAGGTTTAATTTTCGGAGGAATCCTAGCCAAATCAGTCTAACACATTGATGCCATTAACGCAAAGTTTAGGAGCGCAATACTAATTATTTAGTTTGAAGTTCCTGTGACGTGACGTTTCCGGTCTATGGTTCAGACTCAAACACACGGAGCTCTGAAGCAGACCCGTGCGTCGCTTAAGCGTGAATTATACTGCTCGCAGCCCAGCTGGCGCGGGCAAATGTGACGTCACAGAATCAGCGTAACTATTTATACCCACGCTGGTGGTTGCGACACTAGTTGCAGTCTTTTCCTGAACAGAGGTGGCGCTAATGAGCAAATGCTATCGACTTTGCTCTTTCTATGGATTAGAAAAAGAAGAAAAAGATCAACAACGGCAGAACTGGCAGCAGCATTGACGTCAATCCTTCAATTTGATTCAATGACCTACTAATATTTCAAAGGTTTGAGCAAGATTTCTGCTCATGTTCAAAACGTTGTGCTCATTCAAAATATAACTCATCCCATCTGTGTTCTCTGTGATTTGGAGGAGTCGTGGAGGAGTACTTAAACTTATGTTGTCCTTTTCTTTCACCTTATACTCAAAACGTATTCACTCCCTTATGGAGTTAGATTCCCCTTTACACATTGTAGCATGTAACAACCAGAAACACCAGCACAATAGATTCATCCCCAAAACATGTAGGCCAAGGACTGTAATGCAAGGTTAATAGAGCTGAGTCCTTATAGTTGCAATTTCCAAGTTGAACCACTTCTCACACCACTTTAACTTGAATGTAGCCTAATGGTAGAGCGCTTCTTGGCTTCAGCTTGAAAAGTTACGTTTTCAACACAGTCTAATCACCGTTGCTTGCAGTCGCTATGGCGACAACACATCATGGGCTTTGCTTATCTGATCTGCTGGATCTTCGAGTCGGTAGCCTACCGCGGCGGCGGTCTTGTAGTCTCTCCTAAACGTGCTGAGCGGGCAAGGTCTCACTGTAGGTTCATAGTCTTGACTTCTCACAGCGAGACACACACATGCGCGCGCACACACACACACACACACACACACACACACACACACACACACACACACACACACACTGTGTTTCACTATCTTTGTGGGGACCCGTCATTGACATAATGCATTCCCTAGCCCCTTACCCTAACCTTAACCATCACAACTAAATGCCTAACCTTGACCCTTACCCTAACCTAATTCTAACCCTAATCCTAAAACGTCTTAACCCTCAAACAGCCCTTCAAAGTTGTGGGGTCCAGCATTTTGGCCCCACAAGTATACTGGGCTCACGGTTTTTGGACCCCATGAATATAGTTAAACAAGAACACACACACACACACACACACACACACACACACACACACACACACACACACAGGCTACAATTACCACAGTTTTCCCCACTCATCCTGTCGCTTTCTATCGGAGAGAGAGCTGAAGCCTCCTCTGCAGTCCAGGGGTTTATTAATAAGTTAAAATGAATAATGTATCATTTAGGTGAATAATTGTTATATGCACATTTAAGGAGGTTACTTCCCCAACAAAAGACGCAAAAGAGGAGGGAGGCGTAAATTATGCCTAGGCTACATGTGCTGACTCCGATTTTAGAAAAGTCATCCAACGGAGAATAAATAGTTGAAAGCAATACAGAATGCATGAGAGCCTTACTGCAATATTTTCCATTATGTTTTTATATTTGGATTGTAATCAGAATCAGAAAAGGTTTTATTGCCAAGTACGTTTTTTACGCATACAAGGAATTTGTCTTGGTGTTTTTGATCCATGTCACACATTCTCTAAATATAAGAAGGATCAGAAGAAAATAAACAATAAAAGTATACATATATACAACAGTATGTAATAATGTAATAATCTATGTTTCCCTTTACATGAAGACATTTCACCGGAATGCAGGAAATTAAGTGTTTAATGCTAAAAATTCTCCTCGCTCTTCATGAAGCTCACTGCAGACTGATTTAACATAAACAGAAGAATTGGCTCTTGGTGTGTTTACACAAAGTGGCAGTAATTTAAAGCTGTGCTATAGCCGATTTTTAAAAATACACCCATGTTATCATCTTAAATCAGGTTTTGGGGTTGCAGCAGAAAAGAGAGTCCCTTCCACGTATAATGGGACCCTGTAAACCCACCCTGTTTGCTCATTGAGATGCTGGTTCCGGCATGAAAAGTTCTCTAAACACAAAAAGTGAAGAACTAAAACTTAAGAGAGAAATGTGCAACTTTATAAACATTCCTCCAATAGAGAGAATGCCAAGTTATATCATTTCAGAGTAATAAGTACTTGAAAGACCAGAACCTTAGACGGATGATATATTCATAGGAAAACATTTTGTATATGCTTAACAGTGTATAATACAGATACCGGATGAACTCCAGTAAAAAATTGGCATCACTTCTTAACTGTAATCAACCATTACAAATTAAAGTCCTGCATTTGTTTTCAGCTCCAAAAGCCCACGCTACCTGCTCAGCACCAAACAGCATACAAACACATGACTCAAAGTAAATGCTGCTCTGTATCTGCTGGTCATCATATAAATGTGATAGTATGTCAGTGTTGTTACTGTTGCAACCAAATGGCCGAAAAGTCCAGAAGTGTTAGGCACCAAAAGTAACTAGCAATTAGCTGTGGGATTAATAAAGTAAAATGTACCATATTGTCCTCTTTATTCAAATCTGATCTGCTCTTATCACAACTCATCCTCCATTCACTTTAAACTTTCTCCATTACTGGAAGTAGTGTCTCATTAAACAAGAATGCCTTGAATAATCTGAGCAGGGGATTTGTTTAATATAAAACACTTTCGACATTCATTCTAATCATAACACACGAGTCCCTCGACCAGGGGTCCGTTGATCTAGAGTAGCACAGTAACACACAGTAAATGAGGTCTGATAGAGTTCAGTGAGCTGGAGGGGAGGAATTCATTGACTGTGTGTGTGTGTGCGTGCGTCTCTCTCTTTTTATTGAATGGACCTACCAGACAGGCTCAGGGGCCCATAAGGTCAGGGGTCCTGAATTAAAATGTTGCTGGAAAAAACAAAAAACAATCATAAAGAGATGCTAAATGACCACAAGCATACATAAAACGACTACAAAGAGACATAAAATGACTACCAAGATACAAATCGACACTCAAACCAACTAACAATAGTCACTAAACAATCCCAAAATTACCTCAAGGAGTTGTGAAACATAAAATGACCATAAATAATCATAAAATGTCTAAAAATAGATGCTAAACAACTACAATTGTGGTGTGGAGCAGGGGAGAGTGGACACAAATGCAGGGAGAGGCAGGCAGGCAGACAGAAGGGTTTAACACAAGGGTTTATTAAAATAAAAACGCAGCACAGAGGCTGGAAAAATCACAGGAACAAAACGCAGAGGGGTACAAAAAATATGCAGGCTGATAGCAAGGGAACACACGACAGAAAACGCAGACAAAACAAACTGACAAGAGCCAAAGGGAACACGGGGGTTAAATACAAGAGGTAATGAACAAATGAGGGACAGGTGGTACAACAGGTGAAACACATTAGGGCGGGGCAGGACAATCAACAAAGGCGGGAAAACAAGGTAAAACTAGACATGACAGGACAGAAAACAGACTATCAAAATAAAACAGGAAGCAGAACATAAACTAGGAAACACACAACTAAATACACAGACCACAGTACACAGGACAGATCAACACAACAGGGAACAGAAAAAATCCAGAATAAGTATGCAAACACAAGAAACGTACAGAAATAACTAAACCAGGCAATAAAACCGGCAACATAAATAGAACAAAATACAAGACCAAAATACCAAAACCATAACAACAATGACCACAATAAGAACCAAAAATTACTACTGATTGACAAAATAACAAAAAATAGAATCAAAACTTATTTTAGAAAACTCCAGGCTTGCATTGCAGTCCGGACGGGCAGAAAGGGAGCCCTTTGGAAACGAGGATGTTTCCAAAGTGGGAACCTTCAAAATAAAACAGGAAACAGACCCCTCAACAACAACTCAGGAACACCGGTTAGTCTGATGTATGAAATGTTATACTAAGTTTTAACTCTAACTTTAGAGTTTCCAATTTACTTCACCTAAATGACAAGCTAAGTCATTTTTTCCTTGTGCAAATCCCACCATTTTCGACCTATATCAATAAGTGAATACACAAGTGTTATTACGGTAACTTTAGTTAGTCCTATAATAAATGTACCCAAAGGTCTGGCATTGTATGACCTTCTACCTACAGTATCTAGTGTTAGAGTTAGAGTTTTTTCACATTGTTGTGCATTTTTTGATTGAACTTTGATTGAAATCATAGGGACTAATTGTGATTACATCTTACGTAAATGATGACACACTACCCATAAATGCATGAGCTATTGATGACCCTCATATTACTGGAGTGTAATAACATCATGCACTGTTTCCTGAGAGTCCACATAGCCTTTATTTGACCCTTTGGGTAATTACATCCACAGTGACTGCAAATGTTTTGAGATCCTCGTTCATTGATGGCCACACGACCGGGCGTCAACAGAATTTGCTATCAGCACAACATGAAGTACACAACATCAAACCAGCTTGATGAATCCGTCTATCTGTGCAATTGACATCCCACAGTGGTTCAGTGTACTCTCCCTCTAGCTGGAACAAGGCCTTTTTTGTGCGGGTTGTTATATTTGCGCATGCTTGCTCCCTTTGTCTCCTCGGGGTTGGACTGCGATCACTGTAGTTAATAGCTTTGCAGCTTTAATGTAGTAGCACTCTTCATGTGCTAAATTGTAACAGTGGAGATCTCCCCCAATGCTTTTCCACATGCCTACTAGCACTGTTTGGAATTTTACACAATAGAGTTAAATGAGAAGAATAGACCAGTTACAGTTTAGTTACACTATCAACTAGTCAGTTGTCACCTTTTGATAATGTTTTTATAGTTAAAAAAAATATGTTCACAGACTTGCATTGCATTGCTTGCATTGCCTGACCTATCTCCATAGATACATTCTGGGATAGGAGAAAAAAACACTCTGGGTTGTTTGCATTTCTTTAAACCAATCACAATCGTCTTGGGCGGCTCTAAGCTCTGGACACAGTGACGGTGGCTCTGCAAATTGGTCTCAGGAAGAAACTTGTTTTGCACCCCGCAAAAGCAAACGCCACCTAGCCTAATAAATAAGGCCTAAATAATAAATAAAGTTAACTGTTTACACAATACAGTAACGTGAGCTGTTTAAATTAGCTGGATACATGGTTAAATGTAATTTGCTCTTACCAGTGTATCACCGTGTGCACTTCGTCCATATCAATCCTCGCCAATTGGTCCCAAAACGTTAGTAAATGCCGTAAACATATTCTATGTAAACCTTTACAATCATTCACCAAAAAAAAACATGCAAGGCCTGCCTTGTTGCACGGTCCAAGTTTTTTTGTTTTTTTTTCCCGAAGCAAAGGGATTTTTTAGAACGGCATCACACAGAGAAAAGAAGTTGAGGGACATCACAGCCTTGATTTCAGACAATTATCTTGGAAATGTATCTCAGTTGATCCAGACTACAGACACAGTGATATCCTGGTTATGATTTGGTATTTTGAGTTGTGTTTTTGTGCATTTAAACATTTCAGAAACTAGCCCTACCCTGGTTTTTAGATAAAGTTGTGGGAGGTGGAGGTTTCCGCGTTCAACCATTAAACAGGCACTCCTGCTGAAGCACACTTACATCTTAAACTGCTCCACAAAACAGGAATAGTTTGCAGGTGGAAGTCCATCGTACACATATGTCTTTTAAATAAACTGTGTGAACATATTGTCCCATTCATGACCAAGTTAATGAGCTTGCTAACTGACGGCATGCTTGAATATAATCATGTACAACCCTGAGAGCAAATAGGGGAGGGACAGTGAAAAGAAAATAAGAAGATTGGAGAGATATTTTGACTAGCGCTAGCATGTTCACTGCTGGCTAGTGGGTTAGCTGTTAGCTTGCAAGGGAAGGAAATACTGCATTAAAAGCAGAATGGACGTTGTCCACCTCTATCCACTTTACTGTCAGTGTGTGGGCTCATTTTCCTTCATCTACAAATACTATTTCAGGATCCAGTTTATGTGCATGAGATATCTAAACTAATAAACAGCCTATATTGAAATTTATATATGAAATATAGCACTGAAATGACTGAAAGAGGTATTCAGTAGGTCAGAGTGGACCCATACTCACAATCACAACTACAAAAGCATACGAAGAGACACTGCAATGTTGGCGATGTTCAAAGTCTTTGTCTTACATTTATGCAGCTGCTGAGCCCTTTAAAGGGGAACTATGCAGTTTTTTTTAGCTTAATTTACCTTAACTGAACAGCTTCATTGGAATGGTTATGACTTTTCTTCGAGTTGAATGGTGGTCGTCTCGCTCCCCCCTAGCGCCTGTGAGCGGAAAAACCACCCTTGCAACTTTCGGCCAGCGAGCCGCCGGCCTCAGCGTCAGGAAGGATCGCGTGATATCAGGTCTCACGAAGTAACGAATTGCTTCACGGCACTACACACATACGCCCATTCAGGAACTGGCTAACAAGGCAGCGATGGAGTTTTTCCACACTATCGTCATGGCTGAGCCGGCAAAAAAAGAAGCAGAAAGCTAGGAAACCATTGTCAGAGGAACAGAGAAAGAGGAAACAGCAGACTGACCGATCGAGAAGTTAGACACAAGTAAACATAGGAGCTGCCAAATATCTATTCGGAAGCTGTAGGGGGAGCTCTATAGAGAAACCTGCGAGCAAAAAGTGAGAAAACAGCGAAGAAATGGCCAAAACAGCATAGCGCCCCTTTAAAGGTTAGCTCATCCTTTTAACCTTTAAGGACAAGTAAAGTAGAGCATTTGCAATGTGTAGTATACTATAAACAGTCTATAATGCAAACTTTTCAACCAAAGCATGTACTGTATGCAGCACCATTTGTCAAGCGCAGCTGGCACAAAGTAAATTATGTCTGCCCTGCTCTGCTTTTGAGTTAAAAGATAAAAGTTTTGCTTTTGTTCTCCTTAATTCGACACAGCATCTGAAAAGCCTTATCTCACTTCAGCCTTATATCAATCCCTCCCAGTTATTTCCTCCAGAGTGTGGGGAAAACCCTGACAATGAACCAAACCCAGTGGGATACCTTTTAAACAATGCATCTGGCTCACATCCCAATGCTAGGAACTAGAGGCTATACCTTATACATAAAAAGCAATGCATTATTGATAACGTAAGGTAGAAATACACCCAAATTTGCATTCTAAGAATTGTGAGAGAATTTTTTCTTTTGTTTTTTTTTTTGTAAAAAAAACTACAATTTCTGTCTTCTTTATAATAATATAACAATGAACAGGCCTACCTGATAAAAGTAGAAGACCTGACACGCTGGTGTCAGTACAACAACCTACTCATTACTGTAATGTCAGCAAGACAAAAAATATGATGGCACCCCCGCCCGCCCCCCACCAAATATCAACAGGTCCTGATGTCTCGGTGTCCACATCACCGAGGGTCTGACCTGGACGCTGTACTGACTCAGTGGTAAGATAGGCAAGCCAGAGACTTTTTCACCTCAGACGCCTGAGGAGATTCCGTGTATCTCCTCAAATACTAAGGAATTTCTACTCCTGCATCATTGAGAGCGTCCTGACAGGGAGCATCGCTGCACCATTGGTACGGAAACAGAACAGGACAGTAACAGCAACAGGACCGCAAGACCCTGCGAAGAGTGGTTTGATTGGCTGTACATACAATAGCCCTACCCTGCTTAAAGGTTATTTATACCAGGTGGTTGCAAGATAAAGGCTAGGGGAATGATTAAAGATCCAAACCACCCGGGTAACAGCCTTTTCTATCAGTTGAGGTCAGGTGAGAGGCTCAGGAGGAGTTTCTACCCTCAGGCCACCAGATCCTAAATGAGGACAATGACTATGACTGAACCTGAAAATGAGCATGATATGGGACCTAAGGGAGATATTTAAGTGTACAATAAAGCAAACTGAGTAAGACTTTTATTAGAATACAATTGGTATTGTTTGGTTAGTGTTTTTCTTTTATGTGACAACAAGGGAAAACAAGACACGGAGAACTTTCTGAAAGCTAAAAGAAAGAGGCTCATAATTAGCTCTCCAGTTGTTTGGCCCAATTAAATTGACAAAGGCTGACACACACACACACACACACACAGACACACACACACACACACACACACACACACACACACACACACACACACACACACACACACACACACACACACACACTATGGTTCTTTAATATTTTAATATTGATATGGGAATCTGTGCTGTATGGTTATTCATTTTCACACAGCATCCAGGAGCTATGACAGGCTAACAGCAGTTCAGTGAGTAAACAGCACCTCACTGCATTACAAGCTCCAGTGGCTCACCTTGTGGACATTGTGTGTGTGTGTTTGTGTGTGTGTGTGTGTGTGTGTGTGTGTGTGTGTGTGTGTGTGTGTGTGTGTGTATGTGTGTACACACACACACACACACACACACACACACACACACACACTAAATTACACCGGGTGAGCATGACCCCATATAAATTGGCAGTCTTTTATGTGTCAGCAAATGGAAGTCAAAGAGAGCCAGCTCATAGGAAAAATCATGCTGTCAGTCAGTCAACAGAAAACTTGGTTATGCCCCAACGAAGGCAAATTTGTAGCCATAATCTTTAAATTAAATGGTGGGCTGCTTTACCTCATTTTCTTTTCTCTTCATTTTTTGTCTGTACAATTTCTTTAATTCATAGGAACAGTTGAGAGATGACTAGAAAAGATAAAACAAGTCTCAATTGGACTCAGACCAAGAATGTTACAATTACAACCCCTATTGTAGGGCATCCCATATTGACTCCATTTTTCTTCATTTTTATAAGTGAGAAAAAGAAAGCAATGGTACATCAGTACTCAGTATCTAAGTAAAATCTGAGTTTAGGTGTCAGGATCTGTACTGGGAGAGAAAAAGATTGCACTCTAACTGTGCCCACTGGGGAACAAATACTGCATAATGAAAACAAGCCATACTATAACAACTTTTCTTTGAAACTACATGCCTGCAGTCAAACTGCAATCAGAAAACACAAGGCATGGAGGCATATGGACATGAAATCTGCATGAAAAACATGTTCTGGTCCTTAAAAAACTATGGTATGATTTTACTCTATCTACTAAAACACAGTTGTTGTAATTCAAGATGAGCATTCTCACAAAATCCCAATACTGCCAACAAAATGATCAGGCGATAGTAGAGGACATCTGCTGTCAAAGATCTTTAGCAGCAATATACAGAAAGCAGTGCTCCCCAGCCGTGTAATCTAAATGCCACACAGCCGACAGCTGGGGTTATCGAGTGGTCTCCTCCCATCACTAACGCTTACTTGGCATGTCAAGAACACTTGGCATGTCAAGAACACTTGACAGCGATATCTTGTCGAACCAAAGAACTGCTCTCTGTGCCAAATATGGCTGGAGTCACTTTCGCCACCCTGAACCTTTCCCCTAGTTTGTCACATTCTCAGTCACTCTTGTAACACATACTGAACAGACAGTGTTTACTACACAGTGGTTCACAATTAAGATTGACCATTCACCATTAATCCCTATACCCCTTAGTTACTGTTGCTACACCTGTTCTTGCATGGCACATATGCAGTTTAAATTGACGGCACCTTGTTTACAGCTCTAAATTCTTTGTAATTTTTTTAACAATGGATCATTTATTGCAGAGATTTCAGATTTCTCAGTGACTGCCAAAATGACAAATGTCGCAAGAAGATTTGATCAGCTGTAGCTAGTTAATTAAGCTAATGTTAGCCTCATGAGTAAGTTGAAAACGCAGTCTCCATCTGATTTTTTTATGTTTTGAGCTGACTCATTGACGACAAACTACAACCCTGTAAAGTGGACCTATGCACTTGATGGCTACGTACATGATATTGTGCTAAAAAAAAATGGATGCTAAAGCTGCATGTCCCTCACCAGCTGATGATCCATGTTGAAGACATGAAACTAAAGAAACAGCATTCTTCTTGTATTGTAATGTAAAAATATAAGTATGATAAGAAAATAAATGTTGTTTGCATATTTTTTTATAGTCATGCATTATGTTCATATTTTCAAACAGTAGGCTACGTTTCACTTTTAACGATACAAGAGAAAAATCACTGTGAACCATAACAACGTAGAAGACTGCAGGCACTTATAGCTTGAAAAGAACACGCGCACACACACATACACATACACACACACACACACACACACACACACACGCACACACACACACGCACACACACACACACACACACACACACACACACACACACACATCAAGAGACCCCTGTGATGGACTGGTGACCTGTCCAGGCTTTAAATCCCTCTCATCCTATTGCATCCTGGGATAGATTCAAGCTTCCCGTGACCCTGAGCAGGAAAGCGGATATATATAAAATTAATGGTGAGATAAAGAGAACATACATAAGCACCCGTTGTCATATACAGTACACGCACAAAGCATACACACACTTCTCCATCAAACAATAAAGAAGGCCTGGGGCATTTCTGGACTGAAAATGAATCAGGTTAAGTGGTGCTTGGCCTAACATAAAAACTGAGAGACTATCCAGGATTTGGAGCTTTACTGTGTTTATATTTTACTGTGTAGCATGCTGTACAGAAGTGAATCTGCCAGTCCAATCCTGCAGACAACCACAGATTTGTTCTGTTTGTTTATTTCCCCTGCCAACTGAAATGAAGATCTCATTGCATAGATTTGATCTTTTCTCTGCAAATTTCATATCTCTTGTGTAGTTATCGAGTCTCATGGGTGTCTTCAGTCCATCTCTAGCCACATAAGTGTCTCATCTCTGGCAACATTTACAAGAAAGATTCTATAAAAGCTTTGGGAACCACAAAGACATTCAAACACAATTCAATGGTTGATAGACAAGTACATACACAGTACATCATTATAAAAACACACAGACACAGGAATGTGTTTGTTTATCTTCTTGTTCATATATTTCTGGCGTGTTGTGTATATAAATACAATGAGAAGCCATGGGGATTGTAAGTAAGTCAGTAATATTTGTCACCCTCAGAAAGCCAATTTATAATTTCCCTCATTTTTCTAGGTGTTATAAAAACTGAATCTCTTGCTCGTTGTATTGCATTATGCAGTGTAATGTCATTGAGATGTGTTTATTTGCAGTATTGTGACAACACTGTGGTTGTGAAAGAATATTAGTTTTAGTAGCCGTGCAAGCAGTGAGGAGTGATATGAATGTTGAGAGGTGGAAGAGGGGTTGGTGTAGGTAATGACATGAAGCAGAAGCTAAATGGTGAATTAGAACCAGCACACCCACAAGTACTCCAAACTAAACACAAAACAGCTTGTTCATTTGTGCCTTATCATTGTAACCATGACTAAAGGTCCCCTAATCTTAACAAAGTAGTCATTTGAACCCAAGCCATGATCTTTACAGTATTGTTGGTTTTGTGACTGAATTGTCGCCTTAGTATTGAGGATCGAAAAATGCCTACTCATTCAATCCCAAATTTCAATACCTGCAGGAATAAATCTCATCAGCGTCAGTGAGCCAATAAGCATGCAGCATGCTTCTACCAAGAGCTAATGCTGCTGGTGATAGGCTGATAGGGTTGACTACAGTGTGGGTCACATAGGTGTAAAAGAGATGAAAAAAAAGAAAATTATGAATAAAGGGAAAAAATAAATTGGCCAGTCGGCAACGGCCGGCCTGGTCCCGAGATGGGCCGACTGACCCATCCAGAGGTTACTCAAATTGGGACGTTCAGTCAAAATGGAAGCCGATGAAGTAGCTATTTTTGGAATTAGATTGGATATGGAGGCCTGCCTCAGTTGATAGGCCAACAGTTTGGAGGGCCTTTCTCCAGACTCATACAAAGAGTGTCTCAGCTTTAATAGTTTAGCTTCTGCCTGTTCAGTAGCTAAGATATCAAACTCAGATTTTAATGTAATAAGTCTTTTAAACCTCTCTGGCATTGGGCTAGAAGCATATTCATCTTCAAACTGGGCTATTTCAGCAAGAAGCTGAGCTTGACGCTCTCTTCGCTGTTTCCCGTGGAATCCAGAGAAGCCTATAATTTGTCCCCTAATAAATGCCTTGAATGTCTGCCAAATAAGTGAGGCGGAAACCTCTGGAGAAACATTAGTAGACACAAAAATATCTATCTGAACTGATATAAAGTTAATAAATGCCTTGTCTGAGAGCAAGAGCGAGTTGAAACGCCAGGGGATGCGGGAGTTGGGTTTTTCTGGAAAAAATAGCACTAGAGACACTGGAGCATGGTCAGAGATTACAATGGGATTGTAAGAGACTGTACGTATATGAGAAAGGAGTCTGTCATCCAAGAGAAAAAAGTCAATACGTGAGAAAGAATGATGTACGGTAGAGAAAAAAGAAAACTTTTTGGTTTGAGGATACAGAAACCGCCAAGGATCGCTAACTCCGTATTCGTCCATAAAAGATTTAATCAAATGAGCTGATTTGGAGTCACGAATGGCTCTAGTGGAAGATGGGTCCAAAGGAGGGAATAGCTGAAAAGAGCTTCTTAAAAAAATCCATCATTGTCCCAATTGGGAGCATATATACTGGCAAAGACTACCGGCATGTTATATAAAGTGCCTGACACAAAAAGATAGCGACCGTTAGGGTCCGCAACAGTATGGAATGCTCTAAATGGGATTTATTTATGAATTATAATAGATGCCCCCCTTGACCTGCTTGAAAAATTAGAGTGGTATAATTGCCCAACCCATTTACGCCTTAATTTTGTGTGTGCCAAGGCCCCCAAATGGGTTTCTTGTAGAAACGCTACCATTGCATGCAGGCTGTGTAGGTGATTTAACATCTTATTGCACTTGACTGGTCAATTCAAGCCCTTTACATTCCAGCTCACAAAAGAGAGGTCACCGCCCTTAAAGAAGTTAAAGTTAAAGAACCTTTAGCTGCCGCCATAGGATGTCCCATCTAAGTAAATAAGAGGGGGCAGATGGGTAAGGGTATGATATAAGACCATGTAATGAGAGTGGGGGCAAAACAAGATACAAGAATGAAAAACAGTAGTAATAATAATAAAAAACAGAGAGAGCATTTAGAAAATGCAAGCACAATTGCAAGCCAGGTACCTCCCCCCCCAGCAACTACCCAAACAAGCTGCAGTTGTAAACACTTGGTATCTTCCAGAACTTTAAGAAGCTATATGCTTCAACAGGAACTTGTGATAGTAATAACAAGAATAACAATAAGGGAGTAATAAAACATAGCCTATATAAGGTTGAGAGATCGGCCAGGCTGAAGCAGTACAGAACAAAAATAACAAACCACCTGTGTAAGAGAACAAGATAGGACGGAGGCCAGTTTGTCAACAGAGGAGTTGAAGAGTCCACATTTCTTCATTTTCATACAAATTAGCCTAGCTGTCAAACTTGGCCTATATAAGCCTACCTTGGCCAGTTATGACAGAGTCCACATCTGCATGGTCTTTAGTAGAAGCGGCGTTGTTGTTCAGCTCGGCGGAGTTTTCTTGAATCAATGGATATGAATGAATCAAGTCTTTAACCTTTAAAATTTCCAAAAGGCCAATTCTGAGCAAGGAAAAACCCTGAAGTATAACCACAGACAGCCATGAAAACATATTTAAATTGCAGAGTTAGAGAGTTAAAAACGAAAAGATGGAGAACCAGACAGACAATATGTACAGTGTCAACGGAGAGACACACGGACATTTGAACAGACAGACAGTGACATCAGTGACTCTACATACTGTAGAGAATGACAGCAACAGCATACAAACAGCATAAACAGGCAGTATGTGTACATTTGTTATAAACGTGTGCTCTTTAAAAAGTAGTAAGCATTGTTTGCCAGTTACATGCTCTTTAAAAAGTAGTAAGCATTGTTTTCCAGTTACTTAAATTGAATGTTTGTTACATAAGGTAGTGCCTATATTATTTCACCATCTGTACACAAATGTAATTAGTGAATGCACGTGTCCGTGGGCGGGGCTGCATGGGCATGGTAATGTAGGCTGGTGTGGCTACAGTGCCAGGGCTGAATTTTTGTCCCAGTCTACCCCTGTCTGACTCCGAGTGGTTTATCGGAAACTATTGCTTTATAGAGCATAAAGCATCAGCAAGGACTTATCCCACCAAGTAGGGACTTTCACCTTCTACTCAGGAGGCAATACAATCCCATGCCAGGGGGATAAGGAGGCTGTTTAACCATTAAATGTTTAGTAGTCGTTCTCAGCATGATCTCCCACATTGGAGTGACTTTCATTGTGGCTTATTGCTCTGTAAAGTACCCATAAAACCAATCTCCCCCTCGTAATCGCCTCTGAGGTTTATATATGTGGAGAACTCGCCTGCACATACAGGTCCCATTAATCACAAACACACGCCACTAAGCTCTCATTCCAACCTTATCCCAACATAATTAAAGGTCTGATTGCTCAGTTGGGTCTTAGATGCTGGGGGATAAAGAGAAAGCATGTCAACAGCAATCACAGGAAAAAAGACCCTGGAAAGAAAAAAGTCAAAACATATGGTATATAACACTACAAGCTGATGACAATACAGCTGAGTAGTTTTATTATGCAGAGCTCACAATATCATGGTAGGACGTGGTAGATGAGGCATGACCAATAAAGGATACATGGAACAATTTTATTCAATTAAATTTTATTTATAGTATAATAACAGAAGTTATCTCAATACACTTTACAGATAGAGTAGGTCTAGACCACACTCTATAATTTACAAAGACCCAACAATTCCCCCCCCCCCCCCCCCCCCCAAAAGCAAGCATTTAGTGCGACAGTGGCGAGGAAAAACTTCCTTTAAACAAGCAGAAATCTCTGACAGAACCAGGCAGGGGGCAGCCATTTGCCACTGCTGGTTAGAGTTACAGAAATGTGATTTCGTAATAATTATAGCAGTTGGCATGATGTGTAGTGGCAATTATAGTAACAATAAAGATAATAGAACTATAACTAGAAATAATTGTAGTAGCAGTGCAGGGCGTAGCAGGGCGTCGAGCAGGACCACGGCAGCAGCTGCAAAAAAACATTTAGGTGCCACCCCAATCCAAGAGAATTAGAGTGGGTGGTTATGTCTCGTTGCTGTAGTTTGCTGTAAGTCAAATAACATCAAGTAGAGCTGAAATATGCTACACTTGGTAAATGCTAACATTGGCATGCTAACATGTTAACGTTTAGCAGGTATAATGTTTACCATGTTCACCATCTTAGTCTAGCTTTTTAGCATGCTAACCTTACTTTATTAGCAATAAACAAAGTACAGCTGACATGAAAATAAAACTAATAACTAATTACTGTTATTTCATTATTATGAGAAGTTTTATTTATCTCGAATCAATCTGACAGTCACATTGTTAGATTTATAACCAACACCAATTTACAGAACAGTTGTCCTGTAACAACAGCATTAAATACTGACCTTTTTAAAAGTACCCAGCAGCATGAGAAGACCAGACTTTTGATTTGGGACCCCTGAGGATGATCCATGGGGTTCCATTGTCTTCCTTTAGTTTAGTCAGCAACAGGCAGGATGCAGGCCAGTGGTCAAACCACACTGCATTATCTGTGTGTGTATATACACAACAAATCTCCACAGGACATTTAGCCCACACACAAGATAAAGCCAAACATCCTTCCCTAGAACTGTAATACAGTAAAGAGGGAGGGGGTGGGGGGGCAGGGCAGTGTTGTGTATAGTAAATAGTTGAGATCACTGGAATAATACAGCGCTGTGGAGTAAGGTCTGGCTAGACCACAGATACATTTTAGAATAGGATAAATAAACACTCTGGTTTGTTTGCTTTTTTTTTTTTTTTAAACCAATCACATTTGTCTTGGGTGACGCTAAGCTCCAGACACAGTGACAGTGGCTCTTATTTTAGAGTACATTAATATGACGTAATAAGACATACTTTGTATCAAATTAGACCAAACTAGAAATAATGTGGACTTAACTAGACAGTAAATTAAAGCTTTAGTGTGTAAACTTCTGATATTAATGAACATCTGTTACATTCAAGCCATTGCCAAATGAGTTTCTACAATGCTAATTAAGACTATCAGCTCCACAAAACTCTCTCTGTATTTCTCAGTATGGCTATTTTCAGAACATGGTGTAGTCCTGTGACTTTCCTGCACAGAAACTCGAGTGAAGATAATCACCTCTTCTGAAGAGTCCATCATGTTTTTTTAATCCTCCTTGGCTACTAGCAACTGCGTGGAGGGTGGGGGTGGTGCGCAATCACGGAAGGCTTGTATCATGTGGACACATCGACAGTGTTGTTGTCATTACTTAGAATTCCTAATGGGGGAGACAGAAACTACGCACTACAGCTTTAACAGTTATACCCTAGACACCATATACCTAAATTATGCTGTAATTAGTTCATTATTAGGAAGTAATACGTTTTGCGTTGTATCAAATTAAAACTAAATAGAAATAATGTGATCTTTTTTAGACAGAAAACAGAGGCAGTTATACCCTGATTACAGTAACGATAGACACCATAAACCCAAATTATGCTGTAATTAGAAACTGCATATATTGCCATATTAAATATTCTATACTTAGTTACGGTTATACCAAATTACACTCAAATTAGAAACCAAATACCGGGCATAGCCTTATTAGTGTCTTTTGTTGCTTATTAGAAGAAAATTACCTTTAGTAATGTCAAACCACGTCGAGTCACCTCTGGTCGTTTCTTCACACAGTCCCTCATAGCCTGGATGCTCTCCGGATCACTGATCAATGTTGATCACTGAACAGAGGGATTTGAATGAGATTTTATTCATTATTGAGATACAACTTTTTGTCCTAGTTAAATGGGAATGGGCAAATCCTAAATCCAAATCCTTCCTAAATCATCCACTCAGCATCCTGGATTGGAATTCATTTGGTAAATTGTAAGCTCTTTGCCAGGATTAACATGAAATGCAAAAATGCTTTGTGTGGAGGAATAATAAAGTATATTCTACAAATTAAATAAAGCGGCTACAGTCTGTTCATGTTTTACTTGCTAGAGGACTGTGTATGAGAAGCTCAGAAGCAGGTACAGGAAGAAATATTTATTATTCATTTTGATATAACTGACATACTGTGTGTTAGGAATTTTGGTCGGGTAATAGCAGAAATATTAAGAAATACTGTAGTTTCAAATCTATATACCAAGCTTTTAAATAAAGCACTTTTATGCCTTAAATAAGTAAGAGACAACTTCAGTATTACATGTGTAAACATGTTGTTGAATCCCATTTCTACGAAGCTGTAGTAAAGCGGTCATGAAAAGACAACTCCAGCAGTGTGAACCCAGTGTGTTTACCATTCACTCCAAGCTTGTTTAGTTTTTAAATGATGAATGCACATTTAAACAAGGCTAAAAGATAAACACGACTGTGCCATCAACATGAGGTCAGTGGCAGTTTTGACCCTTGGACCAGAGAATCTGCGTCATGCATTTAGACATCATTTAGATGGAAACCAGAAACTTTGTTTATCCCACCGTATATTGTTGGCCCTCAGCTGTATTTTTCCACTCTAATTTCCTGTTCCCAACATCAAGATAAAGAGGATTTTATGCTAAACCCTGTCCATAAAAACAGTCGGCAATGAGCTCTGTTATGATGTGACAGCAAGGGCAAGAAATATCGTTCCATCTTGTTTTATTGTTTAAAAACACTTCAAGGCTGCTGTTGTTCAGCCAATGCTGTGAGCGCAAATTATGGTGCAGATACTTCATACATTTCGTTAACTGCTGTGTGTGAAGCCTGGTGAATCGCTGGAAAGATTCTCAGGCTGCATGTCACAGCTCATTGTTAATGCACATCACATTTGAATTGTAAAAAAAGGCTAAAAACTACCATACAGCTGGAAACTAAATGAGATTAAACGAGCTTCTAAAGGCCTGATATATCAGCACCAGAAAGTGCTTTTCATCAGGGTGCCTGGACAGCTCATCTGGTAGAGCATGCGCCTCATGTACAAAGGCGCAATCCTTGTCGCAGCAGCCTTTGCTGCATGTCATTCCCTCTCTCCCCTTTCACATCTTCAGCTGTCCTGCAAAATAAAGGCCTAAAATGCCCCAACAATTATCTTCAGTGCTTTTCGTTACATGTTCTGAAGCTCAGTCAGGACTGACAAAATCATAGCTGAAACTGTTTAGAAGCACTGGTACAATTAAGGGACAAAACTTGTGTTCATAAAGTCCCAACAACCTCTCAGATACAGTGCCTTGCGAAAGTATTCGGCCCCCTTGAACTTTTCGACCTTTTGCCACATTTCAGGCTTCAAACATAAAGATATAAAACTGTAATTTTTTGTGAAGAATCAACAACAAGTGGGACACAATCATGAAGTGGAACGAAATTTATTGGATATTTCAAACTGTTTTAACGATAAAAAACTGAAAAATTGGGCGTGCAAAACTATTCAGCCCCCTTAATTTAATATTTTGTAGCGCCACCTTTTGCTACGATTACAGCTGTAAGTCGCTTGGGGTACGTCTCTATCAGTTTTGCACATCGAGAGACTGAAATTTTTGCCCATTCCTCCTTGCAAAACAGCTGGAGCTCAGTGAGGTTGGATGGAGAGCGTTTGTGAACAGCAGTTTTCAGTTCTTTCCACAGAATCTCGATTGGATTCAGGTCTGGACTTTGACATTCTAACACCTGGATATGTTTATTTGTGAACCATTCCATTGTAGATTGTGCTTTATGTTTTGGATCATTGTCTTGTTGGAAGACAAATCTCCGTCCCAGTCTCAGGTCTTTTGCAGACTCCATCAGGTTTTCTTCCAGAATGGTCCTGTATTTGGCTCCATCCATCTTCCCATCAATTTTAACCATCTTCCCTGTCCCTGCTGAAGAAAAGCAGGCCCAAACCATAATGCTGCCACCACCATGTTTGACAGTGGGGATGGTGTGTTCAGGGAGATGAGCTGTGTTGCTTTTACGCCAAACATAACGTTTTGCATTGTTGCCAAAAAGTTCGATTTTGGTTTCATCTGACCAGAGCACCTTCTTCCACATGTTTGGTGTGTCGCCCAGGTAGCTTGTGGCAAACTTTAAACGACACTTTTTATGGATATCTTTAAGAAATGGCTTTCTTCTTGCCACTCTTCCATAAAGGCCAGATTTGTGCAGTATACGACTGATTGTTGTCCTATGGACAGAGTCTCCCACCTCAGCTGTAGATCTCTGCAGTTCATCCAGAGTGATCATGGGCCTCTTGGCTGCATCTCTGATCAGTCTTCTCCTTGTATGAGCTGAAAGTTAAGAGGGACGGCCAGGTCTTCGTAGATTTGCAGTGGTCTGATACTCCTTCCATTTCAATATTATCGCTTGCACAGTGCTCCTTGGGATGTTTAAAGCTTGGGAAATCTTTTTGTATCCAAATCCGGCTTTAAACTTCTCCACAACAGTATCTCGGACCTGCCTGGTGTGTTCCTTGTTCTTCATGATGCTCTCTGCTCTTTAAACGGACCTCTGAGACTATCACAGAGCAGGTGCATTTTTTGCACGCCCAATTTTTCAGTTTTTTATCTGTTAAAAAAGTTTGAAATATCCAATAAATTTCGTTCCACTTCATGATTGTGTCCCACTTGTTGTTGATTCTTCACAAAAAATTACAGTTTTATATCTTTATGTTTGAAGCCTGAAATGTGGCAAAAGGTCGAAAAGTTCAAGGGGGCCGAATACTTTCGCAAGGCACTGTACATTTTAAACAGTGGCAGTATTTATAAAGGTAACAGGTAGCACATTTAGAGATTGCATCCTTTAAACCCTTAGTTTTCCTGTCTGTGGTCTTGTTACACTCTCTGTGTTTGCTCAATAATTCACACTGCCTGCCTTCACACCGTGTCAGAGGGAAATGCAGTTATTTCTTTGTCATGAACACTTTAAAGCCATTTAGCTTTCAGGTTGGGTTTAGTGGTAAGATACATAGCACAAATCTTCATACACCTCCAAAAAGGATAAAGAACCATTTCTGTCTCTTTTCATTGTACCGGTCTTTCTCTCTTGCAGACGACAGTGACACAATTAGCCTCTCTTATAGCATCCAGACAGTGAAGACAAGGGAGGGAGAGTCAGCTGTGGATTGAAAAAGAAATGAAGACATGGCGTACTGCCAGCAAGGATAATCCAAAATGATCCATAACATCGTCCATAATAAAAAATAATTGTGCAATTGTCGTCTTTGGCTCCTGCTACCATATTAGCATTTGCTTTGTTGAGTGACACTAGGCTATGATTTAGCTTTAGCAATGATGACAATGACACATGGTTGACTAATATGACCATGCGATATAATGCCTGATACCTACAACACCACCATGCAACACCACCATGAACATGCACACAAATGTGTCTACATTTCTTGACGCTGGCAGCTCCTCTCCTGCATTCACAGCAATGCCAGCCTTAGGGCAGATTCTCTTATAGTATCAGATCAAAATCTTCTTTCTCTCTTTCTGCTGTGTCTTTATATGCAAAACCACACAGCCCACTCCCACAGGTCCTGCATTTAACAAAGTCCCAGTGTGAGGCTGGCCGGTCGCCATGGCAACGTATATCATTCTACTTTTGCTGTCTGGAACATGTATGTGCTGTTGGTATTTTTTTAATCTGAAATAAAAATTAATTCATAACACTGGTGGCAGCTATTACTTCCAATGAAATGCAACATGATAAATGCTATAAATGCACCCAGTTTATATATCATTACATTAAAAAGTAAAACATTTTGAGGTCAAATTTGCTCTTCGTCAGGTACAGGTGCTCAAAACATTGTACACTTTTAAATGTGACAATGTAGACACTTTAATGGAGCATTCAACAGTGTTATAAGTCTTTGGCAGGTATAAATCATTTTTGTTTGCACTCAACACCCATTAAAGTAACATATGCATGTGTCTTGCACGCTGATAATTAAAGTACTCCCAGTAGGACTTTAAAGTTTAGTTAGTCAAGATTGATTTGCATCTCATTTCAAATTTAATTTATTATAGTTACAGCCTGATCTTAAAAAAAAAATACATGCAATCCCAATTATACTGTTACTCTACTAATACAAATGCAATGATTTATACAACCCACTTTTTGTGTTGACATGTCCTCCATACAGTTTGTTTGTCTTTCTCCAAACACATACTGAGCGTAACAGATCTCTTAAATCAACTCGTGAAAATTTGGATTTTATTAAACACCAAATAGTCATTTCTGCAACCTTTCTAGATAGAGAGGCATTGGGCTTGTGCATGCAAAAATAAAACTGACACATTTAATGCTCCTTCACCTACTGTAAAAAATGAATCCCATATAAAAATCAGCAAAAGTTTTATGCACACAGAAACATCAACAACATCCAAGTGTTTTTATATTTATTTAATTTTCATTTTTCGATCCCAGTGTTTTTCCATCCAAATGCGTGCTGGTTATATTGCAACATGTATGCAAATGCTGCAAGAATGCATTGAATTTCAATGTTCGCCCTGGCGTTTTAGACATCCTGGAGGGACAGATTCACCATCAGCTGCTTCACCCTCCGTGACACTCAGCGGTTTCTCCTCTCCCTGATGTTAACGGCTCGATACAAAGACTTGGCAGCTACACAGGCAGATTGCCCGAGGGGTGAGATGGTCTGCAGGACACGAGTCCACACCTCCAGCTGATGTCCTACCTGCTCTCATGCGATTCACACCACATTGTTTATATTATATAGACTGTTTGTGTTTAAGTGTGTGGGGGACTAGTGTGGGCTCTAGTAGGTCAGTACAACCTTTTCTTTGTAGTAACACATTGTATGCATAGTAGACTGGCTGTCAGAGCAGCCCTTTCAGCTTTTATGAGGATACTAAATGAAAAACCCACAGGCTGCTGCTGACACATTGATTGTATCTCATGAGGACATTGTTAAATGCAAACACACTTGCATCAAGCCTTTAAAATGGGAATGTGAACACTGTTGTGTTTCTGTCAGAAAAGTTATGCTTGAAAGCAGTCAAATCCTGCAGCTTTATATTAGTAAGTATAAGTCTGTTTTATTAATGTTCAAGACCACGGTTTTCTTTTGATTTAAATATTAACGAGCTAACCCAGGGACAGTTTGTCAGTTTATATAAAAACATAGCATACTTTAGATGCTATGGTGGGGGTTGGTTAGTTCTCTGAAACATGTTTTAAAAAGAGGTGAAATTTAAGTAAATGATGGTTAATGTAGCTGCAGTAATTTTACAGGCACTTCTAGCAGCCTGCTGTACACTTGCTCTTGGAAAAAGCGCTTAAAGGGCACATACACCAGAGATGGGGACTCGAGTCTGAGACTCGGACTCGAGTCGCACTTAAGTCGCACAAACAGCTGACTTCAGTCTAGACTTGCGACTCGACCCAAAGACTTCAGACTTGACTCGGACTCGAGCTTCGAGACTCGTCAACAACCTGTTTTCATGCAATTATTGCTTTTTAAATCTAAATGTATTCATGTATTTCTATTTTCTTTTATTGGCACATATATGTTGGGGAAACGTATGACGAGCTGCATGTCCCCAGCCCTTTGTCATAATGTGCAACGTAACGCATGCGCTATGCCTATGTGCGCACTCACATATACAAAAATGCATTGACGATGGCGACACCAAGTCTTCCCGGAGTTGTGCCTTTTGTCATTAGTTTTGCTTTCAATAACTTCGTAAACAGTGTCAGTAAGTGAACAGCTACATGCAAGGTGTGTAGCACCAAGATAAATGATGCCGGATCAACGTTGAACTTTATCAGGCATCTCAAAACGCCCCCAGATAGGTCAATCACTTGCTAATGTGAAAGAGACGTTACATTTAGCATACTGTATATCGTCATAGGTAATAAGCTAACCATCGCAAAGTGTTGTGTTAATGCTGGGAACAGGCAGATTGTATCTTTATAGTTAGTAGTTGCTGAGGCTGAGACATCCATGGCGCACAGGAGGCGGGACACACGGATCCATCTCCCCAGGAACAAACCCTGTTTCGGGTGGGCAAACTCATGTGATGCGTAATGGATCCCGTGGTTGATTTGTAGGCTATTAAGTGAACAAGGTGTACCCGGTCCACCAAACACTGGGCCATCTTGACTCTGTTTTAATTCTGCACATAATTCGGTTACTGTAGTCCTATTTACTATTTCATCCATGCGTGGCGCAGCGGATCCATGCGCACTGCCACCTGCCGTGGAGACACTGGCATCACTAACCTCTTCTCTTCTGAGTCGGATCTCCCTCGTGCTGGACTCAGTTTCACTGAGCGTACTAACACTTAGAAAATAAATGTCATTACATCAGTGAGTTCAAACTGCTTATTGTGCGTAATTTGGGCTGACACTGAGATGCATGTTGGTCTGTAACTGGTGTGGTGCTGCCACTATTCTCTTGATTTCCCCTTCGACATTAGACATTTTTTTGGAGTGAAAGAGACGTTACATTTAGCATATATCGTCACAGGTAACAAGCTAACCATCGCAAAGTGTTGTGCTAATGCTGGGAACAAGCAAATTGTATATTTATAGTTGTATCCATATGATGTGACAGACTTAGGTTCATATTTCACCAGGTCCAAGGGCTAGAGGGATGTGTTAAGTAGACCCCATAAAGTTATCCTACAACTGATTTTGATACTGTACTGTATGGATGGTAGCTACAGGACATGCTTTGAATTCATAAGATTTAAGGGACAGCTCAGATGGCCAGAGACTTGAGACGTGACTTGGACTTGTGGCAAAAGACTTGAGACTGCACTTGAACTTGCCCCTCAAAGACTTGAGACTGGACTTGGACTCAAGCTCAAAGACTTGAGACTCGACTTGGACTTCCAAAAAATGACTTGTGAACATCTCTGACATACACACAAAATCCTCTGCATGGTTTGACTCGACTCAACTCAACTCACTTTTGGTACCAGGTCCTTTTCCGTTTTTCGTTTTCCACTGTGGATAGAGGATAGTACCCCTTAGTGTAGGCGGCATTCTCAGCTGATTGCCATAGCATGACATCATTTTCAATGCGATACTTGCTGGACCCTTTCATCAGCAACCAAACAGAGTAAACGTCTGCACTTTCTCAATTATACAGCGTAGTGTACGGCGGTACGGTGTTTGGCGGGCTGACAGTTCTTAGAATCTTGGGTGAGTGAATAAAAAAATTGCGGATGCTATTGATGGTAGCTTGGCTTTTTAAAAATTTGATGTTTTTCAGGAGTTCCTGTGTAACACGAGAGATGATTCTCTCTGACCAATTAGTGTTCTGCAGTGTTTTTACTCCATCTTCTTGGCTCAGCTCCTTTGGAACCTCGACCGAGGTAATACCAAAATAACTACCTAATACTATCAACTTTTTCTAATGGAAAATCTAAATAGAACGAGTAGAGTTGAGTAGAGTTGTTCCATGCAGTGGAAATGCGGTATAAGTGGCACTAAACATCTTATAGTGACCATCTCACCTTATAAAATCTCCGGTTGCTTGGTAACAGGTGTTTAATTAGGCTTTTATTGGAGGGTAATGACACAAGCAGCACCTTAAGTGATGGTTGGATGTGTAGTTTCTCGGAAACCTTAACTCCACTGAGATACAATGATGATGTTTACCTTCATTCACTGACTGATTCACTTTGTTGTTCATGTGAATCTCAGGGAGAATGACATAACTTTCATGGAGTTATTAAATGCAATTACAAAAACATTCACTTACAATTCTGAACATGTATTCCCTGTGATTCCAGTCTTACAGGAATATGCCACCGTTTGTTGATATAGGGTTATTCACGTTTATCGGTGTGTTTTGCCCCCAACGGCTCCTTCCAGGCAGCGCTGCTTGGAAGGCACTAGGATTGGGCACTGGTTATGGTTAGGGTTAGGGTTAGGTGTCTTGGTGGCAGCAGTCACAGCGCTGCCTGGAAGGAGCAGTTGTGGGCAAAAAACACCATTGAGCGTTATTCACCATCTCCTCTATATTTATATAGGTGGGCAAACGCATTTTTGTCTCAGTGCATGCATTGTCTTAGTCCGGCAGCGCCGCCGCTAGCTTAGCGTAGCGTAGTGAATGGAATCCTTTGTTGCCGGTTAGCATGTCGTGAGTAAAAGTGAGCCAAAAAAAAAAAAAAAAACTAATTATCTCTTGTGGCCTGCGTATTCACAACGAGTACAAATAGCAATGCAGATTAAGACTAGATGATTTCCTAGGCATATATTGATTTGGGACTATATTGGGGCGACACAGCCGAAGCACTGCTACTTGGGCGCGGAGATATCACGCAGCCCCTGAAACCCCCCAACTTCCGTCAACATACCAGCATGAATATCTGGCTATTTTTCCTACAGTAGACAGTGAATGGTGAATGAAGATCCGGAACCAGATACCTCTACAAACCAGAGTTTTCAGAAGAGGAGCTACGTGCTTTGGAAATAGAAATCAACTGGCAAAAACGCCGAATGGACCCAATAAACAGCTGTCCACAGAGTAAGTGATTATTGTAAACATGACGCATGGTTATTTTACGGCATAGATCGACCCGTATTAGACCTGTACTCACACAGAGTTGCTGCGTGATATATCTGCGGCAAAGTAGCAGTTCTTCAGTTGTACTTCCACCCAATATAGTCCCAAATCAATACCTGCCTAGGAAATCGTCTAGTCTTAATCTGCATTGCTATTTGTACTCGTGAATACGCAGGCCACAAGAAGTAATTAGGTTGTTTTTTGTTGTTGTTGTTGGCTCACTTTTACTCACGACATGCTAACCGGCAACAAAGGATTCCATTCACTATACTAAGCTAAGCTAGCAGCGGCGCTGCCAGACTAAGACAATGCATGCACTAAGACAAAAATGCGTTTGCCCACCTATATAAATATAGAGGAGACGGTGAATAACCCTATTTCAGCAAATGGTGGCATATTCCTTTTTAAAGTGAGACAACACAGCATTTGTATAATTCAAATCAATTTTATTTATAGTATCAAATCATAACAAGAGTTATCTCAAGATACAGATAGAGTAGGTCTAGACCACACTCTATAATTTACAAAGACCCAACAATTCCAGTAATTCCCCCCAAGAGCAAGCATTTAGTGCGACAGTGGCGACGAAAAACTCCCTTTTAGGGAGAAACCTTGGGTGGTGAGGAAAACTTCCTTTTAGGGAGAAACCTTGGACAGACCCAGGCTCTTGGTAGGCGGTGTCTGACGGTGCCTGTTGGGGGTGTGATAAACAGTGGCAATAATAGTCACAATAAAGATAATGGAACTGTGACTAGAAATAGTAGTATATACAGTGTATACAGAGGAATTTATAAAATAAGGAATCCATTTGTCGCCACTTCATAAAAGCTTTTGTATTTAATGCTCTAAAGAGCATGAGTCTTTGCAGGGAAGGATTATGCCATTAAAAAAGTGATTTATTTGACATTTCTAGCAGTTTGTTGGAATGAAAAAAAAGTGATTGCAGAAGCACAGGCAGTGTAACCATTACTGAATAGACAACAACAGGAGACATTTGAATCGGTGGTGGAGAGGAGGTCACTGAACAAACTGTTATCTATTATGGATAACCCCGACCACTCTCTCCACCCCACACTGGTCCAACAGCGGGGCACCTTCTCCAAGAGGCTCCGACAGCTTCGATGTCGCACGGACCGCTACAGGAAATCCTTCCTGCCACTTACCATAAAACTGTACAATAATTCACAGCTGTGTGTGTGAGATATCTCACACATTACTCATTATCTCACACATTACAATATTGAACTAGTAGGCTACTTGCACACTGGTTACTTCATATTTAATATAAACATATTTATTTAATTTTGTTATATATACTATGTATGTAGGTTGTATATTTTTATTCTACACTTGTATATATATATAAATGTACATTCTTTTCATTTCTCTAAGTATATTTTTTTGAATAGGTATTCTGGTATTTTTATCTTTTGATATCTTATTTATTATTTCTAGTATATGTCTTGAATTTTCTGTATATGTGTATCTTGCTGCTGTTACACAGTAATTTCCCAGTTTGGGATTAATAAAGTCCATCCATCTATCCATCTATCTATCTATCCATCCATCTACCTACCTACAGTATAGCTGGTGAAATGTCAAAAGAAAATCCAAGGACAAAGAAAGAAAGACATTTTCTTTACTTTAAGACATGCTAGCAGAGTGGCTCTCCAGACTGAAATATCTCAACTATTGGATGGATTGATCATGAACTTTTGTACAGACATTCTTGGTTCCCAGAGGATACGGCCTATGGACTTTGGTGTTCAATACCTAATTAGCAAATGTTAGCATGCTAAAAGGCTGAACTAAAATGGTGAACATGATAAAGATTACACCCGTTTAGCATTTTAACATTGTCATCGTTAGCAGGTTAGCATGCTGAAGTTTGCATTTAGCACAAAGCACTGCTGTGTCCAAACCTCCTAACACTGCTAGCGTGGCTGTAGACGCAACATTTTGTATCAAATGGAACAGAAAAACACACTCTGACTATCCACTCTGACCAAAGAACTGTTAAATATGCAAAATAGTTAATATATAAACATTTTATTTTGTGTAAGGAATTGACAGCATGTAAGTATTACCCAACGGAATGTTTCCAGCAAAGGCTTTTTTTTCTTTCCTCTTCTGGCTATCTAATCTGAAGAAATAAAAGAGAAAAAGGAAGAGAGCATCAACAAAATTGTTAAAAAGGTTTTTTTATACTCAGCCCGTCTACTTTTATTTTTTATCTTTTTGTTGGGAACCGAGCAGTGTGGGTAAAAACTATCTTTTAAACAAAGACCTCAGAGCATGTGACCTCTGAGACAAAGAGATTGTGTCCACCATGCAGACTCTAAAGCCTGAAAGTCACACCTCCATGAGTAAAGCATTTTTCAAAATGGCCGGAGGTCTAAAAACTATGATTCCCTATTGGCCGGGGTCCCTGAACGTAGCAGGGGTCCGTGCCCAGGTGACCAAGGATATAAAATACCCTGGTCCCCCTCTCCTCTTTGTCATCCACTGCATGCGCGAGCGGCTACAGGATGCACGCAGTCAAACATACTTTAACTAAATAGTTTAATTTTCTGGACGAGTGGACTATTTTCGGTGTTCTGGCAACACCCTGGATCCTGTGAAGACACGCATCAGTGTTTCATTCTCTGCAGAAGAGAAAACAACGTTTCTCTACAAGAAATCGGACAACATGGACACCGATTTTCTTCTCAAGTCGACGTAACTTGTTCTCCACTGCCTTTGGAGAGAAACAAGTTTTCCGTGAATCACTGACGAGTGTTCCGGAGCCGTTTGTTTACCATGGGTTAGGGTTAACCCATACAACATCTGTGGACAAAACGAACGAGAACACACACAGTAAGAGGCTGAAGTTTCTGGGCAGAGAAATATAGGTGTTTGTGCTGCAACTTGTTACGACATTGAATGTCTCTTTTACACACTAACCTAAAACACACACATACACAGATCAGCTAACGGCCACCCCATAGTCACGTAGTGTTGCAACCAAGATTCACTACCCGCCATCTTGGGGTTAAATAGCCTGTTTTAGTAGCCATTTTGCACCTTGCGCTAAAAACTACAAAGAGCCTCACATCTCGCGGTGTTTCATCCGCCATCTTGTGGCTTAGCTACCCACGTGATCGCTTCACCTCCCCCTTCTCTCTCTCTCGCTCACACACACACACACACACACACACACACACACACACACACACACACACACACACACACACACACACGTCTGCTTGTTTTTGCCTTTGTTGTCGTAGTAACAAGTAAATAGTTTTATTGATTGAAGAACTATAGATTGGCAATTAATAATTTGGAAGTTAAATAAATTCTATTATACTTTAAAGAGCAGTTGTTTGTGATTATTTGTGTATATGTTGTAGTAACAGCTGGTTTAACAGGTCAGTGCTCGAATTTGACCTGTTCACTTGATAAATATGAGATAAATTAATCAAATTAACATCTGTATTTTCAAAGAGAACACCACCTGTGAGACTGTTTTCACAGTTCAGTGGTGGTGCCCCGTTTTGATTGTTTGTCAATTTGGTAAAGTTATGAATACACATATTCATAACTTTAATAATATTGATAAAACATCTTTAATAAATTGCCAATAATTGAATCTGTACCTTCCCAATTCCCAACATTTTCAAACCCCATCCTTCACGGTGACGTTATGTAACAAAGTAAAGCAATCTTCCTAAAGCTGAGTTTTCTCCTCAAAGTAAAAACCTCCTTACAGCTTCAATGAACAGCTGTATGTGGTGTGGTGGGATTATTCTCTTGGGTCCAGCGTGACTCATCTGAATCCTTGTCCTCCCTCAGACACTATTTCTGTCTCCTGCTTCTGATCCAATCAGTCCAGGAGCCAGACGAGCCTTTGCTTCTACAGAAAAGTAAGTGTGTAATGTGAATTAATGACTCATTTAGTGGCACTTTAATAATCAGAATCAGAATCAGAAATACTTTAACAATCCCAGGGGGAAATTATTTTTGTTACCACTCCACGTACACAACAATACAAACAACATATATATTATCCAGACTATTATCCAGTTATAAATCAAACCACTCCTGCATACCACAGTAGGTTTCATTCTTTGTCTGGATGTAAATACATTTTTTTTTAAAAAGTCTTCATACAACAGAAGATGGAGATGACTGATGTCACAGGAAATCCTGTTCAGAGACAGTTCAGCTGGTTTACTGGTGCATTGTGAGAGGTCACACAGTAGGTAAAAACATGAGGAAGACCATTATAATAGTATGCAGCATGAAATATTCACAAATACAGAATACATCTGCATGCAGCTGTGACTGTGTGCATAAGGGGTGTGTGTATGATGTTAATGCAAGTCAGCAAGTATAAGGTTTCAAACTGATTAATATACACGTGTGTGTGTGTGTGTGTGTGTGTGTGTGTGTGTGTGTGTGTGTGTGTGTGTGTGTGTGTGTGTGTGTGTGTGTGTGTGTGTGTGAGTATGCGTGTATAAGTGTGAGAATGGGTGTAAACAGGAAGTGAGATCTGGAGGGAACTCTGCTTTTAGAAAAAGGCTTCTTTGAATCCACTTTTGGACTAGCAGCATCAGGATGCAACACCCAGAATACAACAAGGCACAAACACGTCACCGGAAAAGTGAAATTGACTTCTGAGGTTACAAATACCTCAGAGATAGACTTATGCCTCTCCATAAAAAACATAAAACACTTCCTACTGACAACTGTTATGTCACCCGTGAACTTATTCACATACGTCTTGCAGTGGTCTATTTTTGGCTTTATAGCTGAGAATAAAGAGCACATTCCTTGAAATCGTTAAGGGAATAGTTAAATATTTGGGAAATACATTTAATCGCTTTCTTGTCGAGAGTTAGATGAGATGCCACGCTCTCTCAGGTCTGTGAGTGATACATAAAGATACAGTTAGGTACGGTTAATGTGAAGATACAGCCAGGAGACTGTTTAGCTTAGCATAAAGACTGGAAACAAGGGGGAAATAGCTAGCCTGACTGTCCCAAGGTTAAAAATTAATCCACCAAAGAGCATCTCTAAATCTCACCAATTAACACATTATATTATGTCTTTGTTTAATTCATACAGAAAATGGGACATTGTGGTTTTATGGAGGGTTTTCAGCCAGACAATATTTTGGCTGGGCACAGTGACTTTTTTCGTCACTGAGTTTTTGAATGGATTAAACTGTTAAACAAACAAATACAGTATAATTTATTAATTGGATTTAATAGGTGCTGGTAGGCTGATTTGTCACCATAAGACAGAATCAGGCTAGCTTTTCCATCCATTTATAGTCTTTATGCAAAAATAAGCTAATCGGCTTCTAGTGGTAGCTTCATATTCAGTGTATAGACGTAACAGTTGTATCAATCTTCCAATCTAACTCTCAGCAAAAAGGCAAATAAATATATTTCCCCAAATCTCAAACTATAGCTTGATTGTTTTCTCTGTTACATACAGAATAAGTATAATATTGAAAAAAGTAAGCTTTACTACCCAGTGATTCTGTAAAAACCAGTTAGCTGGCCTCCCTGCATGACGATTCGACAGAAAGTCTGGCAGGAAATTTAATAGCAAATGGTAACGATGCATACTGGTGGGACAAGCCACTGATGCATATGCGCGCTAGTTTCCTATCATTCCCATGCACCAGAGGGTTTCCTACGAAAGACATACCCAGCAGCATCTATAAAAGCCTCCGCTAACCAGATATATTGCCAACTGAGTGATTACTGTGTCACATCAATTGGGCAAAGGAGTAACAAGGTGTGGAAACTGCAAACATCTGGCCACCTGTAAATCTGTCAGAAAGAGCACTTTGTCATGAATGAAGACTGGAGAAGAGGCTTTTCAAGTTCTATCACCAAAACATACTCAAAGCAAAATACAAAAACAGAATATTAAACTGAGGCAAAATAACAGCCAAAAAACCAGCACCCTCACAGCAAAGTGCCAAGCTTCCTCAAGCCTTCTTATCCTGAAGCCCTTTTTAACTCAGCCTCCCCTAATTGGACCCTACCACCTGCACAGGTGATTATAGGGTGAGCTATCCTGAGCAAGCAACAGTAAAACTTTAAGTTTCTCAAAACATCATTACAATTGGATAGATCAGTTACTGCCAACAATACTATTTATAGGCACCCCAAATATTATAAAAATGTCAGTTTATGCAGAACTATCTTACCTATTGTTCTTCACCTTAGGATTTCCCAGCCCCTGCCTTCAGAAAAGACCTAATGAGGCAAACCTGCATCCACTCTCCCTGATTACGCTGGTAAGCAACTGAGCTACCCCCCCCCCCCCCCCCCCATGAACCCATACAACCTGCCAAACAGGCCTATGTCAAATAATGAAGTAACAAATACACTAAAACAATAACATACAACATTAGTGGTATTAATAATTAAGCAGACACAAAACAGTCTTAATTTTGGGAACAGGGCCTAGTGAAAAGGGAGAAAATGTAGCCTTTTCACACACTTAATAAGAGTTATCTTAAACTGACAGGAAGTCAGCATAACCCCGTATCTTTATCTTCAGCATGTTCTCTCTTGTATACACAGATTACATTACATTACATCGGATTCTCAATGCAGCAATCAACCAATTTGCAAAGGGAAATCATTAACTTGTCTTTCGTCTTTTTTTATCATTTCTTTTTTGAAATGCTTGATTGTGTTAATATATATATAGCATTATATGTAAACAAAATTTGACCTTTTACCTTTGTACATCTTTTTAGATGTTTAGAGATTTGGCTTCTACAACTACACACATGCAGGTTATATTTGTGTGTAGCCTCCAGTTATATTTATATTTATATTAAAAAGAAAATTAAAAAAAATGTATGCACTCAGAAAGAAAATAACAGATTATGCATGTAGATATTTCTTATGGGTAATTGCAGAGAGGGTCAGTATCAGTTACGTGTGTCAAAGAGCTTTCTCCTAAGAACATGTTGATGCTGTTATTGGAAAAATGATGCAAGATGTTGCAAAAGTCCGAGTAAATTCCAAAAGTGGCCCCAGCCTGCGGATTTGGACGCTCACAAACACACTTTTGCAAACATGGCTGTGCTAATAACATGGCACAATTTCATTTAGTGACCCCCTCTTGGATTGAGCTTTTCTGTTCCAATCGTATGTGTGTGTGTGTGTGTGTGCGTGTGTGTGCATGCGTGTGAGTGTGTGTGTGTGTGTGTGTGTGTGTGTGTGTGTGTGTGTGTGTGTGTGTGTGTGTGTGTGTGTGTGAGTGATCGTGTGCGTGCAAGTGTGTGCATGTGTGTGAGTGAGTGACTGAGTGACTGAGTGAGTGTGTGTGACAGAGTACAGCTGTGTTGTGATTTGTCCAGCAACAGGGGGAGGCAGATGGAGGGCAAAGGGATCACTGGGGGAATAGGGGAGAGGAGAAAAATATGAGAAAGGTGAAAACAGGAAAGAGAATCAGAGAGCGATAGAGAAAATGTCAACATCGGGTGATGACGAACAGGCATTGGGCTTGGTGAAATAAAGATTAAGGATCAAGTAAGGAGGTGTGGTTTTGTGTTTTGGCAGTCGTATTTCCTAAAAGTTCCTGTCAAAACTAATTTACGACAGCAATCTTTTGTAGGCAAAGTAATGCCGCCTGATTTACTTTTTTCATCAACCTAAAAAGGAAACTTTTATAATTAATGTAAACTGTGTTTATAGCTTTTTTTCATCGCCCAACCCAACTGGCCGAAAATCAGCAAATGCAGTCTTTACCGAGCATTTTAGTAGCGTAACTACTAGTGATTGAATGGAAGGTTGGTGGAGTTGTTCCTTCAGAACTTACTTTCAGGCCTAAACTCTGTTGCCTTCCACAGGATGTTAAAGTCATTTTAAGAAAGCAGGATTCTTTTTACAGTGTTTTCTCGTGATGGTTTATTACATCAATCACTTAGCTTCTTCTCTGTTGTCCAAATCTGACTTAGCAGGCCACCGTAGCTCAGAACGACAGAAAGGGCAGGGAAGGGGACGTCAGTAGGAGAGGGAAATTTCAGTATTTGCTAATCTGTGCAGGGTAATTGAGCAACTACTGCTGAGGTGATGTTAAAAAAGCACAAGTTTGACATTTAGAGTAATAGAAAAAAGTTTAAAACTGGGAAAGAGTGGTTTACGTGGGTGGAGGGGCAGAGTGGGAAAAGGGTGAGAGGATGTCCTGCTTGGGTCATGTGCTTCAGAGCGTTTTACTGTGGGAAAGTGTGTCTGTGTGTGTGTGTGTGTGTGTGTGTGTGTGTGTGTGTGTGTGTGTGTGTGTGTGTGTGTGTGTGTGTGCGTCTGGTCTGGTTTAGTGACTTGTGAGAACTGACTTTTGACAGCCCACAATTCTTGTAAGGACATTTTGGATGGTCGTCATTGTGATTTTAGGTATTTGCTAAAGGTCTTGGTTGGAGTTGGGTACATTGTGTTTAAGCCCCATCAAATCCATGTAAGTCAATACAACATCCCCGCAAATGTAGAAGAACACCGTGTGTGTGTGTGTGTGTGTGTGTGTGTGTGTGTGTGTGTGTGTGTGTGTGTGTGTGTAAAAAGAGTTCCTCTCCCCACTCTTGGGCCTCTACACACAATCACACACATGCACAAGACTTTAAACGCATGAATTATAAATCAAAAACATACCACTTGACCCCTGTAGTGATTAGTCACACTGTGTACATTACATTAAAAATAGAACCATTTGAAAACATTGTTGTGTGTGTGCATGCTGGGATCAAGAAAACAGAGGCCTGTACTATGAATCAAGATCAACATGCCCTGGATTTATTTCAGTTACCCGGCTTCACCTAACCTAACAACCGCGGTCCTGCATAAACTGTGTCACGACGCTGGTTAACAACTAGTTCAGTCAACCCAGGGTTTCCTAATCCAGCGGCGCGGGCGTCCACATAAAAGAGGCGGGGTTTGCACAGCACGACCAATCACAAACATCTACCAGAGCCGCATATTTTACATGAGAAGAGCAAACTATAATTCTACATGAATATGAAGAGCACAGACACAGTTTTACAGGCAAAACGCAATACAGTCGCCGCTTCCTAACACAGGAAGGAAAGCTGGGAAAAATAGCCGACGCTGTTATGCGTAAATCACTTATATCAATATCACTTCCCCATCAGTCAGGCACAAGATCTGACCATAATTACACTTGTGCTTTCCATACTTTTCAACTGTCGTTGCTTTAGCTTATTATTTCAGTTGCAGCTCTGGCAGTGGTAAGCGATCATGAGAGAAAATAAAAAATATCAAAACAATTCAAACCGATATGCGCATTGGCAACACACGGCTCACCAAGCCGACAAATAGCCTATACATAATTCCCTCAGTTGAAAATCTATATCTTTCATAAAGATACCCATCAGGGAAGGTAAACGGGGTTGTCGGTCTCTAAATGTTTTAACTTTTATGAGCGCACCTCTCTCTCTCTCTGCGCACCGAGCTCCACCTGATCTTCTAAGAACGGTGATGCCGTTATCATTCAAGTATTGATTGGTCAGTAGGCGGAGCTTTTACACCGGTTGATCTCTAATCTCCAACATAGCCTGCTCCCGAGCAGGTTAGGTGTTCAGCATAAGTTACCACGGCGATTTAACCCAGTAACAAGTGATCCACCATCGTGATACACAAAAACCTGGGTTGAACCTGAAGTTACCTCGTTAACGTCAAATTGTGCTTCGTAGTACAGGCTTCTGAACAAAGGAGGAACTGGGAAAACAGTAGCAGCCATTAAAACATTTATCAAAATGTGTGGTGTCTCTAGACATTGAGACAGAACATTGTGTTTAATGTTTCACTTCAATTTGACAAATGATAAGGGACAGGGCCCAGGGATGATCTATAATAGTCTCGCTTTGCCAGACCTTTCTCCAAAGCGCTGCGGAGGAGGGTCTGGCTAGTCCAAACAGCATTCCGGGATGGGAGAAAAACGTGCTCTGGTTTATTGGCATTTCTTTAAACCAATCACAGTCGTCATGGGCAGTTCTAGGCATCGCACGGAGCCCCAGTGCCTCTGCAAAATGGCCTCGTGAAGGAACTTGTTTTGTATGTTCAAAGGTTGTTTTAAAATTCAGATTGGACAGATCAGTCTAGCTAGCTGTCTGGATTTACCCTGCAGAGATCTGAGGAGCAGTTCACCATAGTCCTCATAAATCCACCAGAGTTTAGAATTCCAACACAAAGAAAGCATAAGATAACAAAATAGTTTGTTTTAAGTATGTGATGGCAGATGTCAATGAAATGGTGGAAGTTAAGAAAGTGAAAACCTGTGCTTTTTATTGGGGGCCAAATATTGTTGTTGGATGGCAGATTTTTGCCCACGAGTCACCTACCACTGCTCTACATCCTCACTAATATTATACAGTTTGTCGTAAATCTACATGGATATGCATCAAATAGATATGCTGATGTGTTTAAAATGAGACGTGCACAACCTGACATTTTGACATATCTGTGCACTGGTGTGTGTAAGTTTGCAGTCAAGGGTGAGAATGACATAATAATTTGGCTATACATTAAGCTGACATTTCATGTATAATAGATATATATATAAAAGATATATGAGTCTCAGTATTAACTTTGTCAGATGACGAAGGCTCCTCCATGACTACAGCCAGTCCCCTCATTCTTATGCAGAGACCCGTGCTGTGATCGAAAGCGTTTGGACAAGTTAATACAAAATGTAAATAAACTAACCAAGTCCCATGACACGAAGGATAATACAAGGGTTAAGCATGTGTATGTATGAAAAAAAATACTAAGCAGGGATTCAGTAGTTTCAATATTACAATGCTAGCAGAAAATAACCAACCAGATATTGATATCAACCTTGAAAAGCCACAGTGCTTTGTGCCTTGCCAGCAGTCTAACCGTCACAACAGTGCAGCCCTGCGTGGAAGCATGGCACTTCCTGCACCGCTTTTGGTAAAAAAACGCCGGGTCAACCCACTTCCCTGTATTCTTCTGTCAACTCTGGGAAAAAAACTTTAATATCCTTCCTGCCTCCAAGACGCTGGCCATGGAGGCGGCCATCCTTGAGGGCAACTGCACTGCGATGTGTCCCCTTAACCGCAGAGTGAACTATTGTCTCCTCTGTTTGTGTCTCTAAACCCTGTTGTTTTGCCTCTCAGAAGAAATAAAAAAAAACTCTTGTTTCACTTCCTGGACAGTTTCAGATGGAATAAATATTGCCTGATATCTTGCAGTTTCTTTGTTTAGATGGAGTCCGTAATGATACTGTGATTGTTTTGTGGTCATTGGGTTTGTCTTTTCCGGCTTTGTGCCTTACAATACAGACTCGACTGCAATGTCAACATCATTGACCATCACCCACTGATAGTGATGACTGCATTGTTTGACTCTGAGTTTATTTACATGATGCAATGATAAGATTTGAAACGAAATGACTGTGGTTTTCTGTATTGTTCGAAAGGTTTACACAGACACACAGTGAAGCAGTCATGGATTCAGCTGCCTGGCTGTTTGTATAGGTCAGGATAATATTGTCTTAATAAAAGAATGTGTGTGTCTGAATGCACGTACACACATGCTTGGCTGAGTTAACTCTCCCACAGCTTCAGTGTATTGAGGTGTTTTTTGACTGAAAAAAAGTTAAGGTATTATTTTTCCAAAATCACATTTTCTCTGGAGTGTGAAAGAAGTGGCACATTCTCTGTTTTCCACTTCATCGAAGAACAGGAGCAAAGCAAGAGACAGCATTTAGAATGAAATAAACAGAAACAGAGTCAACAAGAGCATGATACAAGTTTAAAATGATGAATTCTACTATGTTAACAGACACCAAATATCACTTTGTTTGTGCTCCAGAGTGCTATAGATACTGTAAAAGCCCTGAAAATTCCCCAAATCAGTCAAAACGTTGGCTGAAAAGTGAGGTTTTCTCATACTATATTTAGTCTTTGGGCACATGCGACTACGTTTTTTCTATATATTTCATTATATTGTAGGAGAAACAGTAGTTCCATGGGCCCAAAGACTAAATGGTAATGCTTAATAATTAAGTAGTGTCTGATCAAATTCACATTTCAATAGAAACAGAAATGGAGAAAGCCCAAACTTCAGGTCCACCTTGATATCTTAAAAGAACTTACAGAATGCAATGCAGCAATCAGAACTGCCAGGCAATCGTTTTTCTTTAAACTGATGAATAAAAAAGGGTTATTTTTTCAAATGTTGACAGTCTCATAAACCCTGCCTCTAATTATTACATAGATCAGCTAAGCGTTACAAAATCCAAAGAATTCTTGGCCTATTTCAGAGATAAGATTGCGGGAATCAGAATGAACATTACTCACAAAAGGTTGGTTAATGTATCACAAAGTATTGCCCCTACATTTTAATGCGCTATGCACTTTTTTACATCAATGGACTTGGAAATGATCAAGAAAGTTGTCTATGAGTTAAAGTCCATTACCTTTGCTCTTGATCCTATTCCCACCACTTTTTTGGAAAATGTTTTTTTTTTTCTTTTTTTTTTACTGTTCCATAGATGAAGTGTTAAACGATAATTATCACTGTTCACAGGCACCGTTCCTACAGTTTTTAAAGGGTAACTTTGTTTGTTTTTTCAACCTGGACCCTATTTCTACGGTGACCGACAGGGGCAAACGCACTGCAATTTAAGAAAACACATGCAAATAGACAAAACACAAGCAAATTAAGAAAACAACTTCATTAATTTGACAACACATGCGCATAAACGATGCAAAAAGAAAAGCACACAAACCCCGAAAAAGAAGCGATGCAAAAAGAAAAGCAGACATTCCCGAAAACAAATACAACAAAAAAACTGCTGCAACCAGATTACACAACGGAAGTTCTCCAGGCCTCTAGGGGGAGCGCTGAGTGAAACAGCTTGATTTTCGACCCCACGTGGAGAAAGCGCTCTGCCTTTTTATTAGAGTCAGGTATGGCTGCAGCCTGGAGAACTCCATAGACTGTATATTAAATTCATAGTATTATTATTATTAATAATATAATATATTAATAATATACAGTCTATGCTCCCGTCTCATGTCATCCCTGCTGGTGCCGTCCCCGAGCTTCGACTTTTCAAAATAAAATCTTGCGTCTGGTCCGCTATGTCTTCATACTTTGGTGTTTTGGGTGTTTGTGAACCAAACAGTATGGCAATCATGCTAATGAATACAATAACTTTTTAGCAGATGTCTTACTTACAACACGATGGAATTAGCAAAGCAGTTTTGTGTTTATATGTGCGGGCGGGATTTATTCACTTTGATAAATCCCACGGTCCACGGCTGGCTTACTAAACAGGGAGGGACTAGAAATCCTGTCTGTTTTTTGTATTTCAAGAGCGAATTGCTCCACAATATGAATACAGATTGAACGTGTCTCGGCTCTCTCTCTCTCTCTCGCTCTCTCTCTCTCTCTCTATATATATTATATTATTAATAATAATAATATGAATTTAATATATAGTCTATGGACGGGAGGCATGAAACAGGAGGTCTCCAGGCTGCAGCCATACCTGACTCTAATAAAAAGGCAGAGCGCTCTCTCCACGTGGGGTCGAAAATCAAGCTGTTTCACTCAGCTCTCCCCCTAGAGGCCTGGAGAACTTCCGTTGTGTAATCTGGTTGCAGCAGTTTTTTCTTTGCATTTGTTTTCGGGAATGTCTGCTTTTTTTTTGCATCGTTTCTTTTTTCATCGTTTATGCGCATGTGTTGTCAAATTAAAGTTATTTTCTACATTTGCTTGTGTTTTGTCTATTTGCATGTGTTTTCTTAATTTCCAGGGCGTTTGCCCCTGTCGGCCACCATCATTTTCATGTTTTTGTGTGACACAAGTGATGGGAACAACAATCTTTGAAATTGGTCCAGTGTTAAGCAATATCGCTGCAGTTGGCAGTGGCTAAACAAGCTACAATGTAAGTTATTGGGCAGTTGCGCACCTTCAATTTACGTCCGCAAAAAGTGCTTGTTTTACCATTGACAGGCTCAGATTATTGTTCCAAGTGTCTGAAAACATTGTGGAAGGGATCCCTTCAGCGGTCGACCTTTTTGTTAAAGATTAAGATCTTTTCTGTTAAACATGAACATCCCCGAAATCACTATCGCCAAACCCACCAGACTCCATTTAAATAAACAATACTTTTAGCATGTATAGAGCCAGCATATTTCCACATGTAAATGGGTAAATGAAGGGTTTATCAACCAATCCAGAGTGGTGATTGCTGGAACAGTGGAAAGACGAACCAAGATGACTTTTATTTTGTTTATTTTGTTTGAATGAAGTGTATTTTGCAATGATAAAATTACTGTACCATTTACCCCTGGCATTTTGCTAATTGGCAGTTAGCAAACTTGTTCACTTAGTCGTTAGGGAACAAGTTAACACGGTTCATCCAACAGATATATCTGTACCACAGTCTCCTGTCTCATTGTTGTTTAAAAGCTATACCACTTTTGTGGAACAGTTTATACCCCGGCAAAGGGTTGAATAAAAGTAAGTAAAAAATAAAGTAAATAAAAGCCTGCAACACAACTAATATAAGATCTCTACGTGCATGTCTTCTTCCATTTTGGACTCCTTGATTCTCAGTTTGATGGGGTTATTAGTCAACAGACCCAATTTACACCTTTGTCATTCTAATTGGTTCAAGTAGTGTGATGTTCAGAATAACTGAAAACACCTGTCAACCATCAGGGCCTTTGAAAAACCGGTAAATATAACACTTCATCATCATATTGAAACCCCAATCTCATTTCAAATGTGTGTTTGTCATAGGAATTGTGAGGCATTTCACTTTTCTTCTGATAATGTTGCAGAACACAGTTAATAAAATTGAGAAATTCTTAATTACACGCTCCATTGGCACAATGCAGATTGGATAGATCAGAGATTGGATGTGTCAGCACCTTTGGGTATTAAGTACCAGTTTTCCGTTGAATGGTCTGATCCTACAAAGACACACACATCTCATATGACACATGACATGAATTAAAAAGAGGATTTCGATAACAAGGCAGGTTTTATATGTGAGCAGGGACCGCTCAGGTGGCAGCTTCTGGATGACTTCAGAGAGAACAAATTCCAGGCGGGATTGTTTCATGGAGGAAACACCTGTAGACCTTGTGATGAATCATGACACTTACTAAATGTGGAGCATGTGAGTGTTTGTTTTTGATGACTTTGCATAAGCTCATGACCCCTGTGCTGGGCTGAAGCTCCTTCAATAGTAGCTTACACAAAAACAATGCTACTGAAAAAACTCCCCAGAGAGTTAAGTCTTTAATTAAAGCAGGGTCCAATCCAGCACATGAATGGCAGACTCTGCCATTACTGTATAGACAGGTAGTTACAGAATGTCAATAAATTGAGTGCTTGAAAATTGGGATTTTGTTTAATAAAAATCTTGAGAATTATAACTTTAACATCAGTACTTTATTCTTTAACTGACACCAGATAAGATGAGAGGCAAGTTACTTCCTCTACTGGCAGAATCTCTTTACTGCAGTGTTCCGTTTGAATCTTTGTGCCATAATGGTCAAATCCGACCAAATGTAAAAAGGGTAGTAAAGCCAGGTAGCATTGTTGGTTTACAAATATTGTAGAAATATCTCAAAGTTAATGTCATAGTAATTTCATTCTTAAATATTGTGTTATTTTATGATGCAAAGAGTACAAAGAGTATAAATAATTTTGGGAGTTTTCTAGCAATCTGACATATACTTTCACAGTTGTTTGCTGGCATCTAAGAGGTTTATGTGTTAGTGTTAGGCAACGTTTTTTTTTTTTTTTAAATCAAATCAAGAGATACACTTTTTTGGCTGAATCAAACAGAAGTCAACAGACAGCAGCTGCCTCGCAGAAACACTCACAGATATAGGCTTAGACACATTGCATCGCAAAAAATTGAGTAAACAAAAGGTCTGTTTTCTGTGTACTTGCTTTGTGCATGCAATGAAGGCGAGCAACCACTTATTTTAAGAGAGATTTAATCAGTTCCATAGACAAAAGTGTGCAGGTGAGAGCTGACAAGCAGTGCTTGGTTTAGTTTGCCTTGTGGCTGTTGAGGACTGCGGTTCAGAGAACCAATGAAGTGCGTACATTAAAACAAAGCCTTTCCCCAAAGGAATTCACTTTAAAGCATTTCTCACTTGTCTGGGTAACACTAGAGAGGCAATGCAGAAACAGTAGACAGCACAAACAGAGAGCATGACTGTACAGTACGAGGTCTCAATGTCAGTTCATAGTTCTTTGTTTCCATTGAGAACCCCCTCTTTGTGAGTATTAACAGTAATTTATAGAACAGTATCTGATAAGTTACACTGTTATAAAACAGTCCCATGAGGCTCATGTATTCACACAAGAAATGTAAGTCCCAAAATGAATCATAGTGTTGCCTTGTCTTTGGGTTGCACACCAGTGTATCCATTCCAGTGGTGACAGTCCATTCAGTAACTCAACAGTAAGCTCAAACTTGCAGAATCAATATTAAGTCCAGATTTGGCTTCTTTTAAAAAAAATGCACCAAGATTTAGTTGATTCTCCCTCTGGTCAATTTACTCAATAACTGATGTCGAATGACCACAGTCCTCTGTGTCTTGAAGGAATAGACATTTTGGGAAATATGCTTATTCGCTGTCTTGTCGGAAGTTAAATGAGATCACTGATACCACTCTCATGCACATACGCTAAATAAGAAGCTACAGTCAGCAGCTGGTTAGCTTAGCTTAGCTTAAGGCTGGAAACAACGGGAAACGGCTAGTATGGCTTTGTCCAAAGGTAACAAAATCGACCTACAGTACTAGCACCTGTAAAGCTCACCAACTGACATGTTTTATCTTGTTTGTTTAATCCATACTAAAACCAAAGTATAAAAGTGACATGTTGTGATTTTTCACATCATGTTCCCCCTGTTTCCATTATTTATGCTAAGCTAAGATAACCAACTGTTGGCTCTGGCTACATATTTACAGTGCAAGAAAAATAAGTATTTCCCAAAAATGCAACTGTGAAATTGAACAGTTGAACATGTTGAGTCAATGTCAGAACTGTGAAAAATCACGTAACATATTAAAATATGAAAGAAAATGATACTTTGTACTACCAGGTACTACTTTCCTCATTTCCACAGAAGGTTAAGGTGGTTTGCGGCGCCACTTATAGGGTAATTTGACCAACCAACCAAAACCTCTGTGCACTCCTTTGTACAGTATAGTTTTAGTGGAGAGGTTAAGATCTTGAACTCCGTCCTTCATCCACTCTTCTCCATCCTCTTCCGTCTTCCCCTCCTCCTAAGCCAGGTTATCACTCCTCTTGCTGCACCAGACTACCAGGGCGATCATGGCCAGTGTGAGGAAAACAGGGATGAGGATGAGGAGGGTTAGCGTGTCGTCCGGCGGGTCCACCCATACCACCTGGTCCATGGTGCAGTTGGAGAAAAAGTGCTTGTGTATGCGGATAATGTAGCTCTCCACCAGTGGATTGGGCCAGTAGCAGCTGACCATCTGGGACTTTGTCTCTGTGCAGATGGTGAAGAGGTGGTACTCACTGTGGAGAAAAACAGGTGTAAAAAAAGGAAAAGATTAAAAGAAAATCACCTGGTTTACCTGCAGTATTCCCAAAGGATCAAATGTGTGATTTCTGACATTTGATCTTGTTTTTTGTAAGATTCCATCCTCCCAATGTATAAAGTACTGCATGCTATTAGAATGTCTTCAGTTCCTCTGCAGAGAGCTCAGGTATTTTATGTTGAATAAAGATCTTAATTATATCACCATCTTGGTCTCCTTGAAAAATTAATTGATCAGTATAATCGACACTTTTTACTTTTAAGGTACTTATATGGAGATAGTTCAAGGGATAAAATTACTGAAATGCATATCACAGTGGAGGTGGACAGTTAGCCATCTATTAAGACTAAAATGATCTCACTTAATATACCTCAGGTTCTCTGAAGAGCACGCAATCATTAAAACCCTATTGCGAGTTTAGCTAGTATTAATGAAAGCATTGGAGGTTTGGTACTTAATCCATCATTGTGACTGGGGATTTACTGACTTTGACTTTTTTTGGCCTACTACTCTCCTCTATTTCAACAGGCATTCAGGACCGTTCAGAGCCTTCATGAAGCTTTCCAGGCTTAAAACTCTGCTTTGATACATTCATTCAGCCAGCCCTAATCCCTCTTTCTCCATCCTGAATTCTCAATCCCCCAGGTCCAGATTTGTTTCTCTTTACATCCAGGAGCCATTGGTATTCTCACCCACAGAACAGTGAATTGAGCAACAGTTCTATCATCTCCATGTATGGCCACACTGGCTCCAAATCTGCAGATGAAAATTCTTATTTACATCATTTTGACTTAATGCTCTAAACTGTGATAACTCAAGAAGCCACATCTGGTGAAATGCATTTTAACATCATAGTTTTATATATCTGCTCTACAAAACTTAAAAACGCAGTAACTACATCACTGTAACCCCAGATTTAGTTGTAATTAAACTTTTTAGTGGTCACTACTTATTCTTTCATGTTTTGTTAAAAACTATATTCATTACTAAATTACATTAGTTGTTTGTAATAATAAGTATGCAGTGCACAGATCATATTAAGCAGAGAAAACTAAGGATATTAAGTTACTGTATGGGAGGGGCGGGATCATTTAAACTGTTCTGCGCTGAAGCGATGCAAAGGCTCATGGGAAGAAAGAAAATATGTTCTGAACGGGTTCTGTCCTAGTGAAATTGTGTTATAATAATGTTCTGTTAATGTTTTGGGTGCGCATTTATGTTATCTGGGTTTTAGTTTTGTATGGTTGATTTAGTGTTCATGTTTATCTACATTTATTGTTGCACCATGACCGAGACCTGGGTAGAGACTGATCGGTTCTGGGAAGTGAGACAAGGTTTGGTGTTAATCACGTGATTGGAAATCAGTAACTTTGTCTCCTGAGTGAAACTATCCACACAGTACAATACATGGAAATGTTCAATGTTTTATGGTGATTGTTTTCCTTTCTGTTTATTTGGACAAATAAATAAATGCATTATTCTTAAAGTTATACTGTCATATATATACATATGAACAAGAAGTTACTTATTTAGTAGTGATAAATATGTTTTATATTTATGTTTCTTTACATATTTAAAGGTTCTCTAAGCGATGTTGGGTGACGTTACTCCTTGTTGACGCTCAAACAAAACGAAGACTAGCTCGCTCCTCCCTCCTCCTCATCCCATTCCCTCCCTTCTGTGCTTCAGCGCACTAACCCCCCCCCCCTAATTTTTAGCAATGACTACTAATGTAAACTTGATTTGTCTCCTGCATCAACTTACCACTCTGTGTTGATACAATTTGACCTGTTAAGTTTCACCTTATGTGAAAAGTAAGACAGTTTAAGGCCTCTGGGTTTTTTTTTTTTTTTTTTGCAAGGCCTATAAAACAAAGGTAAAACCTAAATGTAAAATGCTATATAACTTTAACATTATAACATTTAACATATCACATTTCGAGCCACCACCCTCTGTACAGCACATAGAAGTTAGGCTCTGACGTCAGGCTGTAGCCATTGTTTTATAAGACCTTTGCTTAGGTGCAAATAAACCCAGCATATTCACATATTGTGTGTATGCTGTATGGGGCATATTCCAGTGAGAATAAAAGTGTTTTGCTGAGAAAAGCATCCTGTCAATTCTGAACTCAGCAATACTATATTATAAAAACAGCAGAAGCTTATATGTTTGTGTGGAAACAAAAAAGGTTTAGCACTAGATTAATGTTGTAAGATGCAGGAAAAAGGACAAAATCATCTTAAGTTATTGATATGTTCTGTCAAACAAATTATACACATCAACACATCAAATCTTTTCTGAACATGTGATTTATGCTACCCCTTAGAGAAAAAGCAGCCAAGGGAGAGTTTGGGGAATGAAGAAAATAAAAGGATGGAGAGAGAAATAAAAAATGGAACTATCAGAGCTTTCCGGCAGAAATGATCACTATGCAGCATGCAGGACTGTAGGGAATAACAGACTTTTGAAGTTACTCCCCAGATGTAATAAGCAGCTAACATGTTTTCAAGTTGTCGTCCACGCACAATAATCAGCTGGGAGGGCAAATAAATAGCTTAAAAAGGTTCACTGTTGATTTACAGACTGAAGGAAGAACTTGGTATTGAATACTTTATATACCGAGACTGTCCTCCCTAAAAAACGCTCTCATAGGCTGTTAAAACGTTTATAGTGGTGGCTCCCTCTAGTGTCCTCCCGTAATTATTACTGGAGAAAAGCGAGAAGTAAGTTGACGAAGTATAAGAGCGCCAAATTCCGCATAAAGAGGACTTTCTCCCATGAGATCAGGATTTGTGTCCTGTTTGAAAAAGCAAAGTAAATAGTTTTAGTTATTTATTTACAGAACAAATGGAACTATGTTGCGTTCTGCATCACGTGCTTAGCATTGAACTTAAGTAACGTGACGGAAGCCACAATCTTTTTCTAAACTTAACTAGCCTAAGTAATTTTGGTGCCTAAACATAACCAAACTGTGACCGTTTCACACCGTTGACAACATGTTTATAACCGCTCCCGTTACATTCTGTCGTTATATGATATGAGGACGGAAAGCGCTGTGGGTCGTATTAGAGGGTAAGAATAAACGACCTATATCGTCGTCTGGTTTGGAGGACTTGTCGTATATAACTGTGAACATGACCACAAACGCATATCCAGCATATGCATGTGATACTTTGGCAAATATACATCACATTTGTGCATGCAAAACAAATACACACACAGGCAGTTATGGGTACATACAGATGCTGATTATACTGTTTAGCTGAGAGCTTATCTTTTATGCCAATGTTTAGTGTCTAATCTAAGCATTTTAATGCCAAAAAAGTTTTTCCTCAGGATGTCATTTCATACTCCCCTTGAGACATTAAAGCTCCCAGTGAAGCCCACATTAATAAAACTGCTTGGGGGTTTGTAGCTCTGGAAGGCAAGATAACCCACCACAGGCTGACAAACCCCACATCGCATATTTCTTAATGGTGTTATATATGTATAGTGTTATATTTGAATGTTGCTGACATTCACTTTATATATGCATCCATCTCACCCATTGCACATTCACACAACAGTCACATACAATAGCATAACGATCCAATGCTGCTTCTATTCCTTGACAATTGTAGCGTTTTTCATCAGATTGTTTATCCTCTGAGACTGACGGCTCTGCTAACTTGTAAACCAGATTAAATTAATTAAAAAAAACTATCAGGTAGTGAAATTCTTGCAAATGAGGCAAAGTGAAAATGTGCTTTGCTTTCTGTCTGAACACACCTTGAAACACTTGAATTGGACTTGCATTTTGTGTACCTTTGTGCAAAGCACCACATCATTGTAGAAGAGCTCTCAAAGAGCGCAGACCTCTGCCAAGGAATGCGCTATCTCACAATGTTAGTGCAGTGTGAATTTTTCCAATTATTCTGACCCCACATGAATGCATCACAAACGCCCTATCTCGCAATGTGAACTAAAGTGAAAAGGTCCACTGCAAATTTGATGGGTTATTTCTTGGTCCATGCTTGTCACCATCTCCCCCAGAGCAGCCCAGTCGCATGTCAGTTTGTGAAATGGTAACGTTAAAATTTTGTGGTCACCACCACGAAATAAAGTAGAAAATCGTTTCCCTGTACACAAATCAATAGATCAAAATAACGTGACCATTTCACAAACTGCCGTGAGACTGGGTTGCCATGCTACACTCTTCCAGCAAGTTTCATTAAAATCTGTCGAAAATCGACAACAGAAGTCAATTGTTCAAGCAGCAGTTACAACCCATATATACCGTATGTTTATAGTGTGTGGTAGAGCGAGTGAAAAAGTGATGGGGATTAGCTCCCCGAGCAAGTAGCAACTCACTCTGGAGGCGTAGACAGAGATACAAAGTGTCATCCCTGTGGGAGAGGAGCAGGAAAAGTTAACCCTCTCCTTGATTTCATGTTGTTTATGCAGCAGGAGAACCTGGAAATGAGTAGGGGGAAATGCGACTTTACCAAGCCCCGACCAAGAGGACCAATCACAGTTGTTGTGGTCTGCGTTGCCAAGATGTGTAGTTAAATTTTTTGAGAGGTGCACGTCAGACTATGGCGTAGAGCAGTGCTTCTCAACCTTTTCGAGTCGCAACCCCCAGAATTATAAGGTTGGTGTTCACGACCCCCTTACCCTCTTCGACAACGAGAGAAAGTGAGCTGCAAACAAACAGCTGTTTCTACACGCCTCCCCCTGCTGACTTTGAGTTATTATTGTAAATGCTCTCATTAATACAAATAATGTTTTGCTTTAATGACGCCTAACCTTGTCCAAGTGCTCCAAGCTCTGTGGATTTTTGACATTTGTGCTTTTTCTCTTTCCCTGACCCGCCTTCAAACTCCTTTCTGTGTTCCAGGACCTACTGATTTACAAATGAAGCTCTAAATATAACATGAAATGCACCAAACTCACACAGTAATGTAAAAACCATTCCCCAGTCTAGAAGATGTTATTTAATTTTTTTCTCCCCAAGCATCTGGCGACCCCCAGAAATTATCTTGCGACCCCCTTGGGGGTCCTGACCCCCAGGTTGAGAACCACTGGCGTAGGGTACGGCATAGGGTCTGTATCTTTACATACATACGTAAGTATCTATGGCGTTGATTTAACGCAGGACCATAAATTGGGCTTAAGGGGGAATGTGGGGTGGTTGGATGGGTCAAGGAATTGTTGTATTAGAGGTTAGGAATAAACGACCAATATTGTTGTATATATAGGACGGTATATTGTATATACCATCCTCCATGGCTGGTTGGCTGATACAGTGGTTAGTAACATTCTCCTGCCAGTCTTGTGAACCACATGACCCTCATTGAGGCTTGCTAATCTTAATGGTCAATAAATTGTGATTAGAAGCAGTTGGAAAAAGCTGTGACGACTTTAGAGCAGCATCTGGTCCACACAGGGAATGACCATAATTCCTAATAGTGAATATATATTATTAAAGGTCCAGAGAGACAGACACCACTCTTCCCCTCTTCCTGTGTGCTCAACATCAAGGCTAGTTACTCTCAGAGCTGTAAACCGCTCAGGGAAGAAAATCAATATGTTATTAGAAGTAAATTATTGAAGTGCATGAATGTGCTTAAAGTCACAGACAGCCTCTTTATGGTCTGTTTATACCCTGTATTGTGTGGTCCGACAAGCTTGTACCGGCTCATTTCTAACAATAACAGTCATGTTGGCTGAGTGTTTGGCCAGCAGCTATACTGCAGAGAGGCATGGCTCATTTGTCAGAGAGAGGAAGCTTTGCAGGGGTCGCTGCTTGTTTAAACATGAGGCCCCTTGCTCTTCTAAGCCCTATCCTTCTCACCACTCTCTGGTTCATCTTGTGCCTTCGCTTTCCGTCTGTCTTCCTCGCCTCTTCCAAGCTCCAAAGAAAACTGCTGCTGAGAAAGTCACTATATCCTCCTCAGTACAGTAAATGAAGAATCGTTCACAAATACACCCAAATGAATCATTCATCTCATAAAAATGTGGACTCTTGCAGGCAGAGTTCCTGAAAAAGCCAGGCTATGCTTTGTTTCCTGCTACGTTTTGGCTATAAATCAATCTTTTTTTCTTACATAACATTTGATATGTCAGACAACTCTAACAGATCTGATTAGGATTAAAGATGGTTTGGCTCTTTGAAATCCCTTCGTGGTTGGACCACATTCAGCAGAGCAGAAATTCGGGCCAGTGTTTGATAGTTTGTTTATTGGATTAAATTCAAAGTGGCAGAAACAAAAAAAAGTTTTTTAGCGAGAAACAAAAACGAGTTGAATTCTTCTTTACTTGTTTATAGGTACAAAAACTAAATTGACAGTGGCAGAAACGAGAAAACAGGAGAAAGCTGTTTGTTTTTTCTCTGTGTGACACCTTCAAAATAACAGTTCCCTACTGCCCTCTTCGCCAGTAGTTTGACAGCCTCACCTAATTATGAAAATCTTCGAATAAAGTATGAAATTTGACAGCTACAGTAGCTTGGATAATAATGAAATGGGGCACTGAATTTGATGAATTTTCTGTATATCAGACCACAAATGAGACAAGAAGCTAGCACATTCCACGGTACCGCTGCCTGTCTCCCCGCTGTTAGCTGCTGCTCAGCGCTGGGTTTAACCTGTGTCAAATTTAACCTACAAAACAAAGACTTGGTCCCACCGCTGACAGCCATACCCATAGATGACAGTCGCTCATTGCGTAAATGCAAGTTTCAGTTGCTAAATGGCCCCACAGATGTTTACCCTGACTATAACACCTATAAAGTCAACCATCTGGCTTCAGGTGCTTCATGTTTGGTTAACACCGTTACTCTTGATGTGGCTAATTCAATTGCCTTTACTTTTAATTTATAATCACTGAAATAAGTCAGTGAGTGAATGTGTGTGAATGTGTGTAATTGTATTAATAAAAAAACACTGTCTGCATGGAAATCAGCATGGAGCTCTGACAGATTTTCCTGGGAAGAAATAATGGGTAAAAAGAAAAACATGAGAAAGCATGACTCATGGAGGAAGTAGGTGGTTCTTCTCTCAGATGATTATTTTTTACGCTGATTTTAAGCTCTCATGTGTATGTGTGCTCAAGTCTCATGGCTCTCTCCCTCCCCTTTCTGACTGTACAGTTAAAGGGAAGACAAGTTGAATGTGAGAGGTCAAAGGTGAGTGGAAGGAATGAGGCGAAAAGCTGGATAAAGATAGATACAGATGGGTGGTCAGGGCTCAGATGCTTCTTAAAAAACAGCTCTGGTTTTGAGAAGCAAACCTCCAGCTGTTCTCCGACCCACAGACACCCAATCAGCTGCATGAGGCTCAGATAGATTACTTCTTCTATCTCATCAAGTGCCACTGTGTACGATTGACAACCCCTTAACTAAAACTAAAAATATATATCACTCAGACAAGAAGATAACAGTACTTAAGAAAATACATGTGATAAAGATAAGAGCTTACAAATATGTGTGACTTTACAGTGTCCAGATATATTTTATCTTTCACAGCTTTCTACTGGTTGTTATACAAAATGACAAATTTGCTCTGTAGTAAGCTGGACTGGGCGACTAATGTACAGTGAGGAGACCATTTAATTTTACTATTAAACTTTGTCACACTCCTACACTACTACCACACTCCTATTCTCAACATCACCACTTCATTTTGGGCAAACAGGGAGAATTAATGGGCTCTTTCCTAATGCTTTTCTCTGTTGCAGGCCAGTTTTCGAGTCTGAATAATAGCCAGAACACCAGAACCTATTTTAGAATAAAGCAAACAGGTTCCCATGCTGTTGAGCTAAAATCTCCTTAGAACATAAAGAAGTAGGAGTGTGTGTTGCTGCTAATAATCCATTGTGGAAAAAAAATATCAGATTAGGCAGTGAGAAATGCCTTAAAATTAAATTATAAGTGAGCTGATTCAGTGTTTGTGGGTGTCTAAATGAATGCCTCTGCTAGTGCAGACAAATGCAGAGCTATGCAAGATACAGTAGGGATGTAAATGAATATGGAGACATTCGGATACACTGATTTGTCATCAATTGACACAATTTGCTACTTCCTCTCATACTACTCCTCTCTTTTTTTAAATCGGAAAAATGGCTTGGTTTATAAACATCAGAAACAGACTTTTTCTTTTCAGTACCACAGTAACCACTTGGTTGCTGTCTGTACAGGAAGTGCTAAAGGCCAAAGCAGCTTGACTTTCCATGATGCAACATGCAGACAACATCTGAAATGTAAATAGTTTTATTAAATATTCAGGAGGGTTATCTGCATAACTTTGGTGTTGCACATGTGCGATTTTCACCTCATGATCCAACAGCCTGCACCTGAGCAAATTTACATGAGACACGCGGAAGATAGGGAGCGTCTCAAAGTATGTGTGTTATGGCCGAGAGAGCTTTCCGATTTTTGCTATTGTTTTTTAAAATTGACACTTTTATTACAACTTTTAGTTTCATCTGGTCCTATTCTATGCATTTTAATATGTAATATGGTCCAATGAGCTATCATGGCCCATCTTTTGTCAATAGCTTTTCATCACTGACACTTCAGACCAACTTTATATTCTCCTCCAATTAGTTTATTAAAAAAAATCATACAGTATGGCCCAATGCAATGCTTGTGTTTTTTCACTGTTCTATTTCCACTAGGCCTATTCATTACCAACTGGACCATTAACATCTACATAGCTCACTCAGCTAAGACTTACTCTCTTTTTCTCTAATTTGGCGTTAAATTAGAAATTATGCTTTATTATTTGATTGATTTAGGTACAGGGTTAAAATACTCTGTTGTTTTGTATATTTTGTTCGCAGCTAAACTATATATATATATATATATATATATATATATATATATATATATATATATATATATATATGGTCGTACCTGATGAAGTGTGTGAGGTTACACCAGTAGTGTGGATCTATGTGACCCATGTCCCGCTTGAATTCCTCTCCACAGACCTCCACCTCCCACTTCAGACGGGACTCATTGCAGGGTTTCCTCGGCCGGGGGGGAGTGGGCTCTATGTTGAAACTGTCAGCAGCTGAAAGGACAGAAATAAGAAAACCATTTTGGGTCACATACCCTGCTTTGTGTTGCCTCTGATAAATAGTCATGACAGTGAAGTAACTGAAATAAAACATGACAAAGACAGAAGTCCGTAGTCGTTTGACTTGTATTCTTGTATTATTTATGAGCTGTGTACTGCATGCATTTTTGACATTTTTCATTTTTTCATTAAGTTCTGTCCTAAAGCTGCAACCTTTTTATACTGTCTATCATAAATTTAATTTTCACCCACTAGTTCTGGGATTAGTGGAAATGTCACTAATGTCTCACTCCCACAATGTTATTTTTCTTTGTTGTGTCCTGATGTTGCTCAGTTTTCCTAAGAGACTGACATAGTTCCATCTTATTTTATATGATTGATGGATGGATGGATGGATGGATGGCTGGATGGATGGATGGATGGATGGATGGATGGATGGATGGATGGATGGATGGAAATGCTTACCTGACAACCCTCTCATCATCCAGGCATTGACTGTAAAGAAACAAAATAAGAAGTTATTTAGAGTGAACAGATGGCTAAACAACTAGGTTCCCACATATTCAATAATAAAGTAAGTAAGTTATTATATGTAAATGAAGTAAATTAAGTTATTTCTTCATTTACATATTCTGTTACATAAATTACATTTCTGCTTCTCTCTGTGACCTTCGGCCCTCTCATTTTACAGTTCAAAGAGATTATCGACTGATCGAGATCAACTTCACAATCTCTGTAGGGTATCAGATCCTCTACTAGAGCTGCATTAAACTAAGTCTGTTGTGTTAAGTTACTGCAAATTCAAACTTTCCATTGCTCTTGTTTCGCATTAAAAGCTTTGCATAGGCGAATCACATGGGAACTTTTATTGTTAGGCAACTGCAGCTTTGGCATTGTTTTTCAACCGAAGGTCGTACCGACTGTTATTGCTCGCTATAATCTTGTGAAATAAACAAGCACTTTTTTCAGCACTTAATTCCCAGTGGATCAGTTTTAAACAATGCAGGATGTAATTGCACAAGGGATAACAGCCACAGCGAGCTGTTAGATGAGGAGTTGCAGACAACAGGTTCTTACTACAGAGAACCAGCATCTCATCAAGGTAAGCACCTTTTACCATGCCTTCCTGTTGGATGGAAAACTAAATGCACATGGCTTGGCAAGGCACAGGTTTCACAACCTATTGACCTGTTGCCTGGGATCCATTGCATTCTAAGCCATGCTACTGAAGCAGCAGAACGATTCCTGTCAGCCTCAGCTGTACTTTGTATTCAGTGCAGATTAATGTTTGCATGCTCAACTAAGATGGTGGACATGGTAAACAGTATAGCTGCTAAACATCAGCATGTTAGCACTGTTATTGTCAGCATGCTAGCATGCTGCATTTAGCTCAAAGCACAGCTGTCTCAGTATGGCTACAGCTAGCATAGCTGCTTATTCTAATGTCTTTCACATTCAAAGGTGCCTCCTCTCGGCTGGTTCTGGGAGGACATGAGGGACTTCACTTTATGCTTTGTTTTAACTTTCCCCCTAAACTGTGTGTTATAAATATTCACAGTCAAATGTATTACAGTACAAAAAGGCTATGTTGCCTCAGCCCAATGTTCCCTCATTTCAATGAGATTTTACCCCCATCAAAATGAAGACCCTATGTTCCCTCATCCCACATAGCGTCCCCCCTTTTAGGTAGAGCTTTTGAAAAGTAATAGTGTGTTTGGACTACAGACAGCCAACAGACAAATAGAGCATGTTCACACACAACTGTATTATGTTTTGATTGATTGGAGCAGATTATTTGTGACAGAACCAAGATCATCTCACTGATGTGTATATAATCCTTTTGTGTGACCATTGTCATAAATAAATGAGACAAACAAAATCAATACAAAGCCATTATTTGTGACATGCACTGTTTTCATTTGCTGCTTACCCAGCAGAGGCAAAAAACAAATAAAGATGGAACGACAATGAAAAATGACAGCTGAAGAGGGGAATCCTCATACTCTCCAATACAAAAGTGCATCTATCATACACACTTTTTATTCCCTTTCTCTCCCCACCCTGTTCTCTGATCCAAGTTACCAGTGTCCGAGTGTTATGGATGACCAAAGCTAAACGTGCCGCTGCACAGGAAGGTATATCTCCCTTTGAAGAGCCATGCTTACAAAGCGTGAAAGACACCCCACCCCGTAGGACAAAGACAAAGACGAAATTAGCGTGCTAAATATAGAAACTTTCCTGTTTGAGCAAATGGGGATGTTTTGAGGTGGTGTGTTTTTGATGGGATAAAATTATTTTACCTTGTGTGTTTGTCTTTAATACTATAGATAGATAAAGTATTTCGGTAGATTCTGGCCCTTTTTCCATGTTGGTGGTTCAGTTTGCATACCCTTGAAAGGAATAGTCTGACGTGAATTTTGCATTTTTGTTTAGAGTTAGATGATATCAATCTTCTCATCTAACTCTCTGCCAAAAGTTAATACGTGTATTACCAAAATATCAAACTATTTCTTTAATATTATAGCACAAAACTTTGTACAAATGCGTGGTTCAGGTGGAAAATGTAGATGGTAGAAATCCTAATCAAATTTTTCTGTGATTAGGGTCCTTCAACTGGAACAACTTCTTTTTTGGAAACACATTTTAAGAGCACAGATCAAATACACTTTTTGTTCTCAGACAGGTCGAAGATGAGCTGCACTGATGACCTGAATGAAAATTAGGATTTCTTGCGTCAAATTCTGTCTGTGATGTCCATTGTTTAGCGCTGTATTTTACTTTTTGGTGTCTCCACTTTCCCTCAACCCGTTCATCTACTTGTACTGTGACTTACGTTTTCCAAAAAGCCTTGGAAAACTTTTGAAAAACTGAACTGCACTCACAAAATCTTATCTCAAAACATTTAATCCACTTCCTGTCATCTCTTCAAGGCAGACACAGACAGAAAATCATTTCTTAAGATCACAAGAAAATATGCCCTTTGTGTCTACTAATCAATGCATCAAATCAAATATAATGGCAAGTTACAGAGCACTCTTTGAAAATTCTCCATCTCAAAACTTAGCTTTCAGCCCTCTGGTTCCCATATGTCTCCTCTTGCATTTAATTTCTCCCAACAATGAGCCCAATGCAGGCCAGTCCAAAAATAACATCTCGTATATAACATCCAACATAAATACATCTTGAGTACATAAGCTCCTGTGCGGGAGGAATCAGAAAAGCCAAACATCCCACATGCACTCCTTGATAACAAACCATTTAGCACAAGCTCTGCTACAACATTATGAAACAGATTATGTGTAGATATTGTACAGCTCATTACATATGGGTGCAACACTTGCTAATATGCTCCCGGTTTTATTTAAGTAATAAGCAATAGAAAGAACAGAGTTGCCAGTATTTTGTTATGCATAACATTCAAATTTTACATTTACATTTGCACAACAACGATCTTCAAAAGGTCATTCAGTTTCCAATATTTAATCCAGATATGTATACTTCACAGGGTGGAAAAGCTTCCCAATTAGGATCTCTATTGAAATCACTAACAATAATAATCACAATGATTAAATAAGATCAAAAGCTCACACATGCCACTACAGTACAGATTAAGATAACCATTGTAGTTGTAGTGTAAATGCATGGTAGTCATTGATTTCACTAATTTAACCATTAATAGTAACTATGTTTCCGTCTAACATTACTGATTTACGCTTTTACTATAAAGTACATGACCAAACAGTTGTAGCTACTCAGCGGACGCTGATTGGTTCAGTCCGCTGCTGTTTGGACACAAACGCATATCTTGAAGCCTGACAGGGTGTGATATGTGATCCCGCGTGATCTGGTGATATCGCGAGAATCCAGCAGCTCTGCAAGGTAAGATCAACACAGAAGCTCTGGAAATGAGACAATATCCTTACCACAGCACGTCAGCACCTATGATGAATCAATGAACAACATGTTGTTCTTACAATTTGTTTTTTGTCCGTAACAAACAAACAAGATATAACAGGTTAATTAGTGAGCTTTAGAGCTGCTAATAGATGGGTTTTTGTTTGGTGAAATCCTAGCTAGTTGTTTTCCTTTTTACAGTTTTTGTGCTAAGCTAAGCTAACCTGCTGCTAATTCAGTCTTCCCATTTAACTCTCTCTAACCCTAACCCAAACCTAATCCTCTCGGCAGGAAAGCAAAGTGTGCTACCCAACATATCAATATGTTGCTTTAAGTCCCATAGTCGCACACATTTGAGCTTAAACTTTAAATTATATTTTTTATAAATATTTAAAAAATATCTTGCTGCCCGCTTCTGGAAACAACATTGATGAGGGCGGTGAGAGTGAACCTGCAACTGTGAAGTTGCGCGCCTTATAGTCTGGATCAACGGAAGTACATTTCCAGGATAATTGCCTGACATCGGGCTCGCAGCTTTGCCCCTCGCCTTCCGTTCTCTGTGTGTTGCCGTTCTCAAAATCCTTTCGCTACAGGGAAACAACAACAAACTTCAAGCTGGCAAGCTACACGCTGAATATGGCAAGTTTTGAAGAACATTTGGATCGTGCAACAAGGCAGGCCTGCTTGCTTCTTTCGGGGAATGATTGTAAAGATTTACAAAAAATATGTTTACCACATTTACTATCTACTGTAACTGGGACGTTTCGGGACTGATTGAAGAGGATTGCTATAGACGAAGTACACACAGAGATACACTGGTAAGAGCAAATTAAGTTTACCATGTATCCAGCTAATTTAAATAGCTCACGTTACTGTATTGTGTGAACAGTTAATTTAATATAGAATATTTATTTTCAGGGAGCAAATGTTCCACCAAAACAAGTTCCTTCCCAAGACTATTTTACAGAGCCACCGTCACTGCTTTCGGAGCTTAGCGCTGCCCAAGACGATTGTGATTGGTTTAAAAAAAATGCAAACAACCCAGAGTGTTTTTTTTCTCCTATCAGAGAATGTATGTGTGGTGTAGCCAGACCTATCTCCACAGCGCTGTGGAGATAGGTCTGGAAATGCGAGAACACATGCCTTACAACCAAAACAATTAGCGAGTGCAGCTTTAAAATGTACATACAGCAGTGTGCATATCTGTATCGTAGCTGTTTATTTGGGCTAAAAGAACAGGGCTCAAAAACAGGGAATATCACCACAAATAACAGTATTCCATTGGCATTTCTTACTTAGCTATTTAGAGAGGATGAATAGCAGCAATGCAGTTTATCGGTAGCTGCCTCTACTATCACAAACACTTACAGGCTGTGAGTTGTAGATTGTAGTAATGTCTTTTCAATTTACTGAAACCACCAGTGTCCGCCAGTTTATCTGTAGCTGCCTCTACTATCACAAACACGTATAGGCTGTGAGTTGCAGATTGTAGTAATGTCTTTTCAATTTACTGAAACCACCAGTGTCCATTCGCAGTAACTCAATGTGAAAACCGTCTTTGAATTGCATGAGCTGAGCTGTGAGAGACAGATGTGTGACGTCGTTGTTCTTCATATAGCGTTTTCACTTCTTGTAAAAAATGTAAATGAAACATTTAAAAAGTAATCAATTTGACATTAATTCATTAATTCACGCTCATTAAGAATGGCAATTTAATCTTGGGGTTCTATAGACAACTGAAAAGGGTGGGTGGATGGATGGTTTTCATAGTTGTTCATTCATCCAGCCACTCTCACTTATTTTTATTCCATTTATCAGGTTCCTCTTGACTGAGTTTCAACTTCACAGTTATGCTAATGAAGCCTTTCCTGGCCACTGCAGACGCTGCTGCTCATGGATCAAGCCAATACAATTATGAAAAAGGGGAAAAGTTTCACATCATAGGCAAATTAACATTTTAATAACTTATTTAACAATATCCTCTGCTCTGGCTTTGTTTTGTCAAATGGATGCTTTAATTTGAAAGAACATGTTTCTTATAGAGCAATAACCACTTTTAAAAAGACAGACGTGAAACTTGCATAATTAAGTCTTATTTTGTTCTTTAATGTACTGTATAAAGGAAGCAATTACCCATAGGCTTACTGCAGGATATTAATTAGATTCTCTGCATGTGGGGGTTTAAAATTAGCAAGATGCTAGCAGGCTGCAATTATTGACTTCCCTCAAGCTTCCATATCAAATACACAAAAAAACAACTTCCACCTGAGCAGGAAGAATCATTAAATACTTCTCAATAAGGGCGAGCTTTAAACCAAGCAATCTTTTGCACTCAACTAGAACTGTCGAGTCAACTGTAATGCAACCTTAGCGCTACATGGTAATAGCATTACACATGTGAATTATGCAGGCCAAGCAGAGCTATATTTAACTAGGAGAAAAACTAAATCAAGGTGTTTGAAGATGTTACACACTGGTTGACAGAGTGCCAGTCATGTATCGGCCCAGTTGGCACACTGTCACGCTGTATCCCCTCAGGTTGTCAAGATAAATATAGATGAGAGGATAAGATGAAGGAAAGTAGATAATTTGCCAGCACTGTTCAAACAGATTTAAAACACAAGCACAGGGAGCAGGGCATGTTTAACAACCTCTACCTTATATCACAATGTCAGGTCTGCCCCGTCATCGCCATCGTGACACGAGTGCTGAAGATGGTTCGTAATAAAGGTCCGATTTGTTTAGAGAGAAAACATTTTTTGCATTTGGCTGCACTTTTTCTGCAAATTGAATTTGTGAGTTTAAACACTTGGGAAGATTGCATAATGCATTCCAAACAGGATATGAAGACGGTCTTAGGCCGGCGACAGACTGGCTGCGTGGCTTGAGCGTAGCGTTTCTGTTGCGTGTCAGCTGCGTGGCGTTTTCTATGTCTTTACACACCAGAAACGTGTCTGACGCGGCGCTGCTGCTGCTAGCCTTGTTTGTACACATGTATGTTTCCCATTGATTTACTGCACTCAAGCAGTAGGATACTTAATGAAAACAAACATAAATATATACTGATTTGATTACAGCAAAGACAACGTCGGCAGTATTGACGGCAAAATAGGCTACAGAATATTTTGTTCGTATTGACAGGTGGAATATTTGAAAATGTTGAATCATTTTTTTATTACATTTATAAAAAACCTAGAGACTTTCAAACATCAACATGTCATTTATTAATATGTATTAGTGTCAAAATGACATTTAAACATCTATTCCTATTCTATTTTGCTTGGAAACGCTTCCAACACGCTTGCGTGTCGCGTGAAAAATAGGTGTTGGTTCTATTTCTAGCATGCACGCGTTTTCGTGCCTGAGATGTGCATGTCACGCAGGCAGTGTGAACGCTCTAACCTGTTAACATGAGAGCCGAAATAAAAACGGACACGCCACGCAGCTGACACGCTCACGCCACGCATCCAGTCTGTCGCCGGCCTTATCCAAATCTGTATCTATGCCTATAGCAATAATGTGTCCTGTGTTCAAAATCTAATCTGAAAATTAAAAGGGAAATAAGTCAGATGTCCTTTTGTCTCATTCTCTTCCTGCTGTGGCATCTGTCTTCTACTTCTACCAAATGAAGTCACTGAAAATCAGCTGAGGTTTCTTACAGGCACATAGGAGAGAAAAGGGAAAAAACGAGAGGTAAGGGTGGACATTTAGAGGGTGAGGAAGAGTGGAGGAAAGGGGGAGAGAAATGCACATTGGCTTCCTTAACATCCGAAAAACATGGTCTATCAATAATTGATTTATATAGAATCTTAATTTTAAGCTTGTATGTAATTTAAAAGCTAAATACTTGAAACTATTTTAATTTTAACTCCTTGGGCAGTTGAGAGTTTAGTAGACATTTTGGATTTGTCCACATTTAACACTAACACAAGTTTGGTTAATTATAGAATTGGGATAAATATGCATCAATAATACAAAATTATAACTCTAAAGAGTTCACCATAACCACAGTTTGACTACTTTGATTTGATTATTATTATTATTATTATTATTATTACTAGTGTTTATAGTTTGAGAGTCTCAATATATTGTTAAAATTTGTCATAAAATCCAATGAAATTGGGGTAATTTTTATTTTTTGTTATATTTTCTTTTTCTTTTGAGGTTCCTGTAGTGTTAGCAGTGATGTGGCCATGCTGGTTCTACCCCTTTGTGTGTGTTTTCGAAAATGTGTATCTTCAAAACTTTCTCTACCAGCAATTTCATTAAATAAAGGTTTGTACCTACGTACTTATTTTATGTATTTGGTATTTTTTTTACCTTGATTTCATATAAGCTATAATCTAATAATGAAATCATGTCTCAATATGCAGAAAAATGAGTCCATGCATTTGTTACTTTTAGGATGGATTACTGCAAATCCTTATTATCAGCTTGCTCCAATACGTCCCTTAAGTTCTACCAGTTGATCAGTACATGTGAAAAGCGCATGTACTGACAAGTAGGAAAAGATATCCTATTTCGCCCGTATTGGCTTCTCTTCTTCTTTTTATTTATTTTTTTCATGCATTGCTAGGGTAACTGTGTCTGTGTTAGGAGAACATAAGGAGAGCATGTGTTTCATAGTCATACATACGTTTTAGATATGCTTACTCAACTACTAACAGCACCAAAATGGAAATGAAATGACAAACGTACAATGACAAAATTATGTACAAATAATTTATTTACAGTATGTATGCCATATATTTTTATATTAACAATAAACAATGTCAACAAACTATTTCATACAATCAGTCAATCACACATTGATTTCCTGGCCTTCATTAAGCCTATTGAGACAGCAGCATTGGTATATTTTCATTTACAAAGCCTTGTTGGGTGAAATCCCTTCATCTGCATAATGTCCTGTCACTCATCACCAACAGCTGTTATGATCTTCGCTCCACTAGATGGCGGCTCTATCAGGTACTCAGGATTCCCTCAGGACTAATTTGCACCCTGGTCATGGAATAATCTTCAGAACACACTACAGCGTATTGATTTGGTCTCCCTGGGAGAGCTTAAAGCTCTGATAAAAACTATGTACCTAAAGATTGCAATTGCTACTGGAATGTGTATTTGCAGTATGCATCTGTTGTCCCTTGTCTGTCTTTAATGTGCTCTAATACAGCAAAGCACGTTGAATCGACAAAGGATGACGAGTAGCGACTGTACGTGACACACTCAGGCCCCCATGAACAGCACTCAGCCTTTCCGCTGATTTTATCCAGTGGCCACTTGCGGTTTTGCAAAAACAAAAAACCTGCGACCCAGAAAGAATTGTTTTCCCATATGCCATCATTGTAAAAGAGATGTCTGTAAAACTGCTGCCAGGACACTTCAAACTGCAAACAAGAGTGATTGTAACTCTTTACATAGAATATTTTTAAGTCATAAGTTTTTAATCTTTGTAAAACTTTTCCGATATTAAATCCGGAAGCTTAGAAACTTTTTGGTGGATGCGGCACTGAGCAACTCTCATAGAAATGAACAGGGCTCCTCCATAAACGTTGTATCCCGTTCTTATATATCTTCTATCTATCTATAAATTGCAGGAACGTCTGTCTGTCTGTGTGTGTGTTATGCACATATCTCTCGAACCGTTAGTCCGATCGATCAAACTTGACAGGTGTCTTACTACGGGCACGACTAAGTGTGGTGCCAAGTTTGACGTTGTTTGGATTAGAAATACAAAAGATATCGTTAAATATCATAAAAGAAGCACACATTGGCTTTTGCTGCTCTAGCCGCTGGCCACTCCCCCTCTCACACTGCACAGCACAGTGCAGGACCAGAGACAGAGAGGGTCGAAGAAAGCAGTGGAGCATTGGCAGCTAAAATGTGAAATACACCTCAGACCCACAAAAATGTGCAAAGTAGCACTACTTTGTTTACCGCCTTTGACTCTTTTCCTGCTTCCAACATTAGCTACATGATTGCTGGATATACCAAGCTTTCCTGGAGTACGAGCTGATAGCTGAAAGGAACATCGTGACTGTTGTGTGGAATAAGGTTGCCGAAATAAAGGCTCTATGCTTTTCCTTGTCTATTTTTTCGCTAAGAGGAAACTCAACAAAAAGCCATTTGCCAACACTAAATATCAAACAAAAGCCAGACACTGTATAGTTTTAAGTTGCTGTGAGCTACAGCCTACATTCACCACTTCTAAACAGAGGCAGAACATAACGTAATCTCGGAGATTATTCCTTCACAGCGCTGTGCAATGCGAGAAAATCTCAGAGCTGAACCGGGCAGACACAGCACTTTTCATCAGACTCAACCCGAGTTAATTAAGTTTACCACTAACTAAAATCATTTCTCTCTCTCTCTCTCTCTCTCTCTCTCTCTCTCCTCCCCCCCTAGTTGGGTAGCGTACTGCCATGAGTCCAATGTCTGATTATTTCACATTTTCATTGTGATATTTTGTGATTACATTCTGAATCTGCAACATTCTCCGTAAGGTAAATCAGTAAGTTAGTAGTAGGGTATACAGTGGAGTTGCATATTAAGTGGTTTGGGGTCCTTCTGGAAGTAATTTTGGGGTACAATTTGGTTTAGATGAATTCTACAAGCAGCAATACCACAGGCCAAGCAATCGGCCGGTTCCAAACAGGCACATTTTCAACAGGCACTGCACTAGTATATATAATAATAATAATGTGCTCACTGCTTGAGAGGAACATGAGTAATATGAATTGATGGACTGATGATGAGTATTGAGTGCTTTAATACTACCATGATGATATGATCACTGCCAATAGTTGAACTTATATATAAATCGAAGCTTGTAATACTACAATCTTACATTTTGAGAAGCCCTATTATTTATATTTCTTTGTAGTTTTCCCCATGATTTAATTCAAGTGGTTTGTTCTGTACCTAAAATATACTACAACCGGTAGTAATGCAGTTCTATGGCTGTGTGTTTTATTAACTCCAGTTCTTTTTGCCAGGGCCTTGGTCAGGGGCCCTGACAGGAGCTAACCTTACATACATACTGTTGGTGGTGGGAGGAAACCGGAGCACCCGGAGGAAACCCACACAAATACGGCGAGAACATGCAGGATCTCGAAGTATTCCAAAAGTAATCCAAAGTATTTTGAAAATATATTACCTAATTTGAGTAATCTAATGGAATACACTTTTCCCATGGCATTTCAGGGCATGTCTTCAGTAATCCTTAGTGCAATATGTTTTAAAAGTGGTTCAGTGTCCTGCCTAAGGTCAATGACATGTGGATAGGAGGAGCCGGGGATCAAACCATTAGTGGACGACCCACTCTACCCATTGAGCCACAGCTGCCCCATTAGCTAAAATGTATTATTTGGGCTGTGGGAGGAAACCGGAGCACCCGGAGTAAACCCAAACATACACACGGAGAAAGGAACCATAGATGGTAAATAGAAAATGTTTTTTGTCGGGGAGACACTACAGGCAAAAACATAATTTTTCATTTTGAGGTTTTGGCCTTTTTTGCTTTCAGACTAGTGGGAAAGAAACATCCAAAATACACAATGGTGTTTATTTTACTTCACTTTGACTATTTGCGCATGCATATTTCCATTAAATGCACCAAAAGGTAGCATTAGATAATGCCTCAAATGCATATTTTAAACAGAAAACTTTCAGAAGCCTTGTAATACAACAAATATTTGTAATGTAAAAAAACATTTCATGGTGATATCTATTAGTTAAAATATTTTCACTATTCACCTGTAGTTTCTCCCCTTAATTACGAATGATTTGAATTGCAGGTAGAACTCTAGCTTTAGCTTGGGTAAGCTGGATGGGGCCTGGTTTTTCTTCCACAACACAGGGTCTTATGGAGATGGGAGGGAGCGGGGCGATCTTGAACTCCTCTCTAGACTGACGCTCGGAGTTGATAAGGGCGAGTGGTAAGCAAGTGCTCCTAAATATAATCCGGGACTCACCCATGTCCTTTAATTTGTCCTCAGAGGGGGAATGAGACTTTTTGGAAACAGGGGGTAAAGATTTGGTCCTTGATATATCTCCACATTTCTTGATCTTGATCTTCCTCAGGGTATCTGTCAGCCTCTTGTTCTCATCTCTCAGACTCTTGCTATCTTCCTGGTACGCCATGAGGACGCCCTGGGATGCCTTTAACTTTTCTTTAAGCTCTCTCTTATCCCACTGACACCTTTGCAACATCTTTATTGCGTCCTCCGGCCGCCGCGCCAACATGCGCTTCAGCTTCTTAACCTCCTTGTTCTTTTTCTCCAAAAGAAGCTTTTGATTTTTCCAACAGTGCGGGGACTGGCGTTGCGTAGCTGTCATCTGCCTTATGAGGAATGTGAGAAAACTCTTCTTGTCATCCGCCATTGATCTGGCGATCAGCAACCTCGCATTTGTTTGCTCGTTTTCTAATTCCTGCTGAAGTTCCTTGTTCTCCTGCCTGAGACACTTAAGTTCAGTCTCGTATTCTTTAAGCGTCTGCTCTAGCTCGTTCTTCTTATTTGCCTGGAGGTTGAGCTTCGTTTGCTGTTGCTCTACCAGAACATTGTTGTCCTGCAGCTCTTTTTCCAACTTGTCTTTTTCAGCCACGATCTTGGCCAATATCTTCTCTACCCGCTCCTGCTCCTCTTTAGCAGATTTCATACTGGTGTCCAGTGTTGACTTTGTTTCATCCAGCTGGCTCTTCACTCTTTTCAGCTCCTTCTTCATAGAAGCACGTTGATATTCCACCCTCTCCAGCTCTTTGTTCTTTGCATTTATCTCAAAAGTTTTGTCTGTGATTATATTCTCCTTTTGTTTAATTTCGTCATTCTTCTGAGGTATAATTTCCAGAACCTCAATGTACTGTTTATGCTTAAGGTCTCTTTCAGCCTTGACATTACTCGTTTGGATTGATTCCATTTTTAGCCTTGTCTCTAAATCACAAATGTCTTTTCTAAGTTGTAATATTTCCGGGTCTCTGGACTCAATGTGTTCCGTGATCTCAGTCTGCTTTTCTATCAGTTTATTTTTCAGCTCAGCGTAGCTGCTCAGTTGGTCTTCCAGTTGTTCTCGGATTTTAAGCTGCTTATTTGCCTCCTTTGTGTGGTTTTCTGATTCCGTCATTAGGGTTTTGATATTTTGCTGCATTTTATAAATCTGGCTTTCCTGTTCTTTAGACAACTTTGTGAAATAGTCGCATTCACTTTGCAAACGCTTGATCTTAATTATATTGTGAAAATGTTCTTCTTTGTAAAGGTTATTTAGTTTTTCGTGTTTTTCAAGTTCTTTCGCTTGTTTCTTAAATTTTTCTTGTTTTTTTTTTAGTTCTGCTTCAGTCAGGGAAAGCCTTTCCACTTCTTTTTGGTAAAGCATATTCATTTTTTTCATCTCGCTGAACTTTGTGTTTGTCTTTTTGAGTTCTTCTTCACTATGTTTAAGCAGTTCTGTCAGTCGGTCTATTTCTTTGATGCCATAATGTTTAGATCCTTTCAGGGTTTCTACCTCATGCTGCAATGCCCCCCTCTGTTGGGTCAGCTTTTTGTTCTTCTCAAGTGTGTCATTCAACTTTTTTAGTTCTATCTCGTTCTGTTGTCGCCACTCCTTCTCTATTTGAAATTTGGCTTCAAACTGTTTTGACACAATTTTGAAATGCTTAATTGTCTGCTCTGACTCTTTATTTTTACAATCCCTCTCTGTCTCTAAGAACATTATGGCAGATTTGGCCTCCTGTAGCTCTTTTCTTAAGTTGCCTACATGCAAGTTTTGTCTGTTATTGGCTTTTCTTAGCTCAGCCACATTAATCTGTTCTTTTTCAAAGTCTTTAGCAAGGGTTTCAATCTTTTTTTTCAGCTCCTTGTTTGTTGCCATCAACATATTTTCATTAGTTTTCGCACTGTGTAGTTCGGTCTGTAGTTTATGCATGGCTGTAAGTGTAGTGTTTTTCATCGGCTTCATTGTGATTGCCTTTTTTTAAATAAAACGATCCAATGTAAAGTGTATTAGTCTTACCTTGTGTTTCTCTATAGGTACGGTACTAAAGCTGTCGAAACTATCAATACTTCAATACTTTTTTTTTGATAGCACGTTTTTAAAATGATACGATCTTAAAGTTGAAACAAGTCTGATCTTGATTTTAAAACAGATCTGATCTTAAAGAGAACAGTTCTATAATCTTGAGTTTTTAAACTTTTCATGTCATTACAATCCAATAATGACATCATAAAGACGCAATGCCTTTGATCCATGATCCATCTGATCCATCCTAAGAAATCCTTTTGTGTTCTAGAACATATCATTTTTTGTATTTCTGTTTATTTTCAAATAAGGCCAAATATGATGTCAGCTGAAGGACGGCTGCATTTTTTTTTTTTTTATGATTGTTTTTCATATTCTTAAATGAATATCACAATACATTTCATGAAGTGAACATGAGTGAGCACAGTCAGGAGGAAAGAGACAGACATTTACATGCTTACAAAGACCTTATAACATGAATTATGTGAAGGATAATGTAGAGCGAGGTGGTCATTATGGCGAATACAACACCGACACACACCAGTCTGCAACAGACTGGTGTGTGTGGCGACCTTGTTCCAGTGACCAGCTACCCGATAGCCAGCTGTTCGCGGCGAATACATTTCTGGGAAAAGCCACAGGTCCGGGCACGCATTTTATCCCACCTTATAGGCTGTGGTAGTCGTAGGCCTATATTGAACCGTCAAAATTAGTCGGGCTGTGATGAGGTACTGCCCTGCTCTCGCTAGCTAGGTAGACAAATTCATTCACCCAGCTTGCTGTTTTATTCACTGCAGGTTGACACAACATTAGTCTATGTTAGAATTTTAAACTCAGGTGGATTTGAGGACTATAGTTAACTGCTCCTCAGATCTCTGAAGCTAGCTAGACTATCTGTCAAATCTGAGTTTTCTGTTGCACAACTAAAACAACTTTTGAACGTACACGTTCCACCAAAACAACTTTCTTCCCGAGGCTATTTCGCTGCGGCTCCGTGCTGAGCTTAGCGTCTCCCATGACGATTGTGATTGGTTTAAAGAAATGCCAATAAACCAGAGCACATTTTTCTCCCATCACAGAATGCTGTGTGGACTAGCCAGACACTCCTCCGCAGCAGTAGAGGAAGGTCTGGCAAAGCGAGACTAACACATTAGCTGAGACTTTGTTAAGTGAGCCAACAGGCTATCGAGGCTGCTTTCATGGCCGTTATAATTCACATTAAACTGAACATTCCTGTTGATGGTGAAGTGAGACACGGTGAATGGGACTTTTTGGGAATGTTTATGTTGACATTTTTCTCCTCATTCATCCGGTTTCCTTCTTGCACAGGCGCTGCAGTTGAGACACCTGCAAACACGATGATGCAATGTAACTAATTTGCTGTTGTCCCTACGGCTGAAGTTACTGCGTAGCAATCATAGATTGTATATAAAGATGTAGCGATAGACGCTCACCAGATCTGCTGTCATTGCCTGGATTGAAGACAGGATCTTTCTCCACGTTTCCCCACTTTTTGCCACAGCTCATAAATTAACCCAACTTCTTTCAGCAGATTGATGGCTGTCTTCCAGAGGCATCAGAACTGCGTCCATGGTGACACTCTGCTATGCATGGCAACGGTCTGTTATCCTTAGCAACGGTCTGTCATTCTTAGCAACGGTCTGTTATAAAGAATTAGCAGACCGCAGAATGCCACCAGATTCAACCAAGCAGTGTAATAAATGTAAATATTATCTAGCATCCTTATTATGAGAAAGAAAAATAGCACCAGAGTTTATATTCATATAATTTAAAGGGAAGTTAAACACAGTTTGGCATTTAAGAATTTTGTTTGTTTTTAGAATAGAATTGATTAATTCAGAAAATAACACTCTGCAATTGAATAACTGCAATATTTGAAACCAAACATCATGTTTTCAAAATTGTTTGTTGGTAGTAAAAAAGTAGCCTACAATTGTTTAATCAAACCATCTTTTACAAATAAATAAAAATCGTTTTTGTTCAGTGTTTATTTATGAGGAGAGAAGATGTGTTGGTTTATCTTAAAGAGCCTAAGTTGTTGTAGTAACAATGAACAGCAAAGATTATTAATGACATAAATATAGTTAGTTAGTTAGTTAGTTAGTTAGTTAGTTAAGTTTATTCATATGATTTATTATATATATATATATATATATATATATATATATATATATATATATATATATATATATATACACACTACGCTCTTTGAAGAGCATTGACTTCTTGGCTCTTCAAGCCTCGCTGCCCCCTGTGTTCACCATCTGCAGAAAAACAACTGAAGCAAGCTCAATGAGAACACATTTTGTTTATTTTGTTTGCACTGCAGATGACATCCAAGCAGGCACACAGGAAACATTCAATAATCACCTGAATATTCCTTAGAAAGAGGGTACTTTTTTTTTTTAAAGAAGTGCTTTTAAAAGGATAAAGTTACATAGTTCTCATTTTTTTTTCTCCTCTCCATCCAGGGGAATTTATAGCTCCTCAAACAATGACTGAGGTTATCCAACTGAGGTCGCTGGCAGATAGCTTGCTTTTAAGACATATTTTCACTCCCCTGTAGATGAATAGAAAGCATTTAACTACAGCAGGCAGAAGCAGACTCAAAGTCAATGTCAGGTGTTGAAATGTATGATGTGCACATATAGGGAGCAAGCCGATTTAATAAAATTGTACTTCTGAAAAATGCTTCAAGCAACACGTTTCTGACCATTACCAGTGTTCAACTAATTATGAGAATTGAGCATGATGAACAAACCAAATCAAATAATTATTATAGCCTCATACACATGTTAGCACAAGTATTTCCCATATTCTTTAGAGAGGATGTTGCTGCTTATCTCTCCTCCTCCTTCTTGAGGTAGTTTATTTTCTCTTTGGATGAAAAGGATGCCAAAATGTACATGTAGGACAGGGATTTCCCATCAGTTTTGTGCTCTAACGCAATATTACCTGGCTTCCTCTGCTCTTATCTTATTAATTTATGATACCAATGCAAATGTATCAAAATCAATGTGTAAATAGATCATTCATGTTGGAATAAGACACGTAGCAGCTTTAAAAAGAAAGTTGGACAGGGATAAAACAAGCTGAAGGCAGAAGCTACAGCTTTGATTTCACAAGCAGTGGATTGAACCTCCAGCAGTAATAACTTTTTGACAGAGAGACAGTGATAGACTGTTAGTCATCCCATCTGACAGGACAGCAAGGAGAGGATGTTGTTGTGATAGAAACACTGACCTGGCCGGGTAGTGTAAGGTCACAGAGCATCCCTACAAATTGTTGTTTATGGGAGTGGCTCTCTGCTGGTGCAAGGTTAGAAAATAAGAAGAGAAAACAAACTGCTGAGTTACAATATTGGCAAGGCTCTTGTGAGGTTTTAGTATCTGAATATATTGTGTACAACAGCATCCCCCCTGTAAATTACGTCTATGGCCTCAACCAATAATAAGTTGTTCATGTAGACATATTGTATTTATGGTCCCTGCTCTAACTCATTTATACTATACCAATAAAGGTTTTTGAAGTCCTATATATTTGTACTAACAATGCTAATTAAATTTAGTGTCACTGATCAATAGCTTATACGTTTTCAACTGTTATCCAAAAATTACTATGTTCCATTGTTATCCCCCAAAATACATTTCTTCTCACGGTTGAAAAGCCTCTGAGGCAGCATTTAGGTTACTGCAGGTAACAAAACTCTTCAGTGGCACAGACAAATAAAAAATTATGAGAGTGAAATTCTTTTTTCTGTAGCTGTGCTCCTGAAAGACCCTCCTTCATACAGAGGGTCTATAAACAGCTCATATTAAATATTAAAGGGACAGTTTTCACCATTTCCATGCAGTAGAAAATAGTTCCAAATGGAACAGTTGACAGTGTGGATTGTGGATTTTCCTGAGTAACTAAGACATTGTTTTTGGAAAAAGATAAGTATCAGCAACAACAATATCTTACAAAGACTTAAAGCTGCATTTCTTTGGCTACTTGTGGGCAGTTTAATAAGCTTTAAGTCCAAAGTTTGCTCTCCTTTTTTTTTTTTTGGTCTCTACAAACTCCTGAAGAAAATACCTGGCTTTAAGCTGCTAAATGCTCCACTATGTTGCTAGTTGCTAACTTAGTCTGTCTGCTGTTAAGTGATGGGCAGGTATCATACAGTGGGTTTATCTGAGCTTTTTTTGGCTAAAAACAGTAGCCTGCTGCTGCTGGAAATAATACAGATAAAACCAGTAACAGCGAACCAAAACAGCAAAGTCGAGTGATAATTCTTTAAGGGTTTGTCATTACGAGCACCCATGTTGCAATAAACATAGTCATTTGATCCATTGGTTATATAAACATATTGATTACTGCACATTTTAAGTTATGAGTCTTATAATCCATTGTATATTAATATTATACACTACTTGTACTTCTACTTGACCTGAAGAAGGCCTTAATGGCTAAAATGCATAGGCATGTTTTTATGACTTAATAGCCAAGTGGTATATAAGGCTTTTTAAATCATTACCCTCTTGAGTGCCTCAAATTTCCCAAACTGAAGAGCACCAGAGGGACTTTCACACCCGAGCAGCAGACTGTATTGTGACTGAATATTATACACTATTTACAAAAACAGCTATCCTATGGTTTTTTTGTTTTCTGGATTTTCTCTACCCTATATTCTCCTAACTTGGAATGGAGCCCAATACGCTGTATTGTAAGCTAACAGGTGACAGAAAGGTTACTGGTGCAAACGCTTGGATCAGGTCAGAAAAAAACGGTAGATGACACAATCACTGTTTCTTCTATATTCTGTTCTGTATGTCTCTGGCTCTCATTATCCCTCTAACTACTCCTGCAATTTCTGAGACAACTTTATAGCAGTCAGTGGTGATGGTGCAGTGGCTATGACACATACCTTTGGTGTGGGAGATCTGAGTTCAATTCCCATGGTATGTGATACATCAACCAATGTGTCCCTAAGCAAGGCACTTAACCCATAGCTGCTGCCTCTGACATATGCAGCAACTGTAAGTTGCTTTGGATAGAAGCGTCAGCTAAATGTAATGTAAATCTTCACCCCCTAGACATTTCCAATGGGTGGTATGAAACAGAGCAATAATATTTTTTTTATAGCACTGTAGAGCAAGCTGTCTGATTGGCCCTGCTTTGACAAATATTTCAACACATTTTTGCCAGCAAATACTGCAAGTTTACAGATTAGGAACAACATTTTAAAGATGGATCTGTCAGCTGTCAATAACCGAGAAGACTGCTGCTTAAATAGGACAGAAATCTTCATTTCTGCTCAGTCAGCCACGACTACCAGCTGTCTGCTGCTGCTGCTGCTGCTGCTCTGAAGCCGCCTTGATGAAAAGCTTCAGATGTTTACCACTTTTCTGAAAAGGCCCACAGCCACAGGAGAGACACATCTTTGTCTTAGTTTTAAAGTTATTTTCTCTCACAGACAAATGCAATCACATCCCATTTATGAGAAAACTAAGAATGTAAACTATGTGAACCGTTTCTATTCTCACACTGTGCTCATAAAAACAAGCGTGTAGGATTTACAGTGAACAAATGCCACAGTGATTGACAGATGGGTGATTATTATTCAGCAAGCAGCTGATGAGCCAGGTGAGGCAAACCAAAATGAATTCAGAAACTCTGAAGGAGATTGATCAAGAGAGCAGTTTGGAGAAAAAGTAAAAAATAAATAAAACAAATAGGTAAATCTGGAGGGTGAATATTACACTAAAGGCACAATATTTCATTCTTATGGTTCAGTACATGCTGCCCATGGATCCCTTTAAACCCAAAACTATCATTTATTTACTTGGAGTACAAGAGAAAGCCAGGAGGACTTTCCCTTCCCTCGCCTGAGTGGAAGCATCCAGGCTGTTTCTGTCAGAGTAGAGTCTTCCATGTGGGAGGGGGGGGGGGGGGATCTAGGGGTCAAGGAGGAGGGAGAGTAACGAGAGACTGGAGAATGACCCAGATGTGCAAGAGAGAGGGGAACTCTGGGTACTTGGCAAACAAAAGCAGGAAGAGGGGGAGGAGAAGAGTTGGAGTACTGGATGACCATGACGAAGACAGACAGAAATAAAATGCCCTGGTTGAGAAGATAGGATCCATGATGGGAGACATTCTGGAGAGAAATGCAATTTTGTAACCTATTACACAGTTTGTAGGGTAGGACTGTAACAATTAATTTATAATTGTCTATAATCGCAATTGTTTTACGTAATTGCGGTTTCTTTGTTTAACCACAATTAATTTCTAATATTAGCTAATATCCGGAAAACTATTTAATACTGTACTATTGTCAATTTTATGTTAATTTAAGAAAAAAATGCAATGTTTTTATGATAATAAAGAGGCGTGGTTTACTTTATAGGCTGTGTACCTGTGTTATTACATTAGCTGTGTCACATAACAGTGATATAACCAGAAGATGTATCCTGGAATTCATTCAAAACTTTATTTTATAATAATATTTTTTTTTTAATTTGACTGAAAGAGACAATTATATTGTTAATCGCAATTATTTATGAGACAATTAATTGTACAGCAAAATCTGGAATTGTTACAGGTCTAATGTAGGGCAGGTGGTGGAGCAGGTCAGCTTGTGATTGTGGGGTTTGACAGCATGCCGTGGGTGAATATACGGGCATTTGGGATAACGGCTCTATATAAATGCAGTCCATTTACCATGTGGAGAGGAAAATTACAGCCAAGCTTCAGTGGAATAGGCCCCTGTGGAGAGAATTCATCTGTCTGTGAGCTGTCATGGCTTGTTTGTGGAAATGCTGGAGCTGCTGCACTGAAAGGCTCATGAACATTTTGTCGATGGTGGAGCCTCTAAACACTATTGTGTCATTAAAAATATTTTAAGCGTACGTGTTTGTGCAAAAGTGTATTTATATAAGCATAAATGAGCAGTGCAGGCTGTGTGACAGATAACAAGCACGGATGTGATTATAACACTGTGTATTGTCGGAATCAGCACGAAATTCAGGCTTTTCATCAGTATTCCCCATACAATTCTCTTCAATTTCAGTTTCAAGTATATCATTCAAAAGCATAAAAGCCAAAAAATGGCCCAAAGCCTCTCTGTTTTACCAACAAAGAAATTAGCTCAGCTGGAACGCTTGCTCCAACAAAAAGCAAACATTTCTCGTTTTGAATAACATCACATGATGGCAGGCATTCATTATCCACTTTATAGGCTTTTTAGAAAAACACCAAATGCTTCTGGTAGCAGTCACAGTTGCATAGCTACACAAAGACAACACTGTAAATGTAGAGGTTGAATTGAAAGGGGCCTCAGATAAAAAAGCTGTTTAAACTTGAACTTGGCTTAATGACAAATGCAGGACACTTTGGCCAAAATGAAACATACAATTGATGCACTCTTTCTTAAATGTCCAAACTTGTAGAAACACAGCAGCTGTAAATACTTTACCCCTGTGAGTGATGCAGCCCTCACACAGCCGATCAGTTATAAATATGTCATCTTGTTCTGGCCATTAATTACAGTCCCTTGGCACAATCTTTGTGATGAAAGCCAGAGTACAGCGGAGGAATGCATTATCACTGCGGCTCTGAGCAAAGAATCTCATTAGGGATGTAACGGATATATAGATGGACATATAGACAGACACATGGAGGTTGAGACTACCGAGTTCTGATAGAAAACATGTCGGGATTATCAAACCTGTTCACATCTAATTACCCAACAACTAGTTTCCTTAAAAACATAACAAGTATATTGCATAACAAGTAATTGAGCAAAAAAATTATTTGTTTCTGTCAGTTGTTTGGCCAGCAGTGCCAAAGAGCTGTGTCTGGGAAGCAGTCTGTCAGGACAGTGCCAACAAGCTGTTCATCTGCCATCTGAGAGGGAGAGAAAAGACAGCAGAGGAGGCAAAGAGGGAGACAGACAGACAGAGAGGGAGGACGTTTGCTATGCAGAGACAGAGACACTGTGGCAGAGTCATACATTTAAATTGCCACACTGGGTCATAGACTGTGAGGACACACAGGGGTGTTTAAAGGGCATTAATGAATGTAAGACCTTCCTTGACATCTTTGTTAGAGTCTAATACCAGAGAGAATAGCAACATCACTGGAGGAGCCTTTTTTGGAAGTGTCTTTGCTCCCTTTGCTTTTCACTAATTAAAAACTAACAAAATCAAAATCTGAATCGTGCTAACTTGGCTGGTTGCTCACCTGGTCTATGCATGAATAAATACACTGTGGGTGTATTTCTCAGAGCAAAATACAAGAAACCATAAAACTGACTGAAAAATGCAATCAATTACTTATTGCAATTACAGTATACTTATTACAAATGATTCAATAGCTAAAGTTATTAGTTTAATGTATTGTTACTTTCATTAATCAGCACAACTTTGTCAAAGGTGCCTTTAAACAACTCTAACGCCTCCACACCCACACATCCCATCTTCTGTATTCCACAGGAGTAGAAACGGACAGTGGCGGCGCCAGAGATTTTTCAGTGAGGGTGCTCTAAAAAAAGTGTTCCCTTGACACACATGCAAACAATACACACACACACACACACACACACACACACACACGCGCGCGTGCGCGCGCACAGATACGGACCCACCTCCGCCATGGTTTACTAAGCGAGCGAACAAGAGGGAGAGAGAGATTTATTTATGTTTTTTAACTAAAGTTGCCGATACAACAGCACCATAAAACTCTGATTAGCCCACCGAACATATTTCAAATACCAGCCAACAAGCCGGGTTTACACAATCATTACTGCAGCTTTCATACAGTAGCTTATATGTGCAGAAAAGTAATGCAGCAGGCCAAATACACCACAGACAGCCAACCACACACATAAACACACACGCATCCTCACACAGTATTCATACTTGCACACATGGTAAAAAGAATGTAGTCATATCTGTATATAACAGATAAAGTCTCCACAGGTTGACGTTTAGGGAGTAAAAAATGACACTTTGCTAATGTTACACTCACTTCGCTAATCCTCACGGCTACCAAATGTTGCGTTCTTCTTCTTCTTCTGTGTAAATACGTTACTGCAGAATTGGTGCAGAAAAGGTCAAAAGTTTAATATGTGCTGCGCCCATGCCGAATAGGCTCACCTGTGTTTGCTTCATGTTTTTTTTAGTCTAAAAATAATCGGTTTGTTTCAGTAATGTATTTATTCATTTTTCAAATATAAATTATACTATTTACTAGGGCTGTCAATCGATTAAAATATGGAATGGATTAATCTGCGTTATTTTTTTTAACGAGTTATTTTTTTCTCATATGAATTAATCGAAATTAACGCGTTATTTTGACAGCCCTACTATTTACACATTAACAAAAATATTTTTTTATAAATTAACCACAGCAATTTCTTGGGGGTGCTAAGGGGGTGCTATGGGAATCCTATGGGTAGCTACAGCACCCCCAAGCCCCTCCCTGGTGCCACCTCTGCAAACGGAAAACATGGCTTTATGGTTTAACAAAGCCTGGTTGACACCAAACCCTTCTCAGTTGTAACTGAGAGTGGGTCTGGGCAAGGTTCAGCCCATTCTCAGCCAGCCCATTTTCAAAGGGGCATCACCAACGGACGCCGCTCAAATGCCTCTGGGCGCAATTGGATAGTCCTTCAATCAGACCAACGATCGTAGCAGCGACAGCGACATCAACGGGTTGCTGCACTTTGGTGGCTTTGAGCTAGCCTCAAGCAGAGATCAGGAGTGGGCTACAGAATAGAGCCCTGCACGGGCCAAAAACTCCAGCCCTAACCCGGCCCTGGCCCGTGGTGTTCAAGCCCTACCCGACCCCAGCCCGACAACACCTGCAATTTTTTCAGCCCGAGCCCAACCCGACCCGAGGCCAACATCAATCACTTGTTAAGCTCTCTCTGACACGCGCGCTCTTTGATGCGCTCTCTGACGCGTGCCCTCTAGATGCGCTCTCTCTAGATGCGCTCTCTTTGATGCGCGCTGTCTCTGCTACACACGCAAACACACACACGTCACACTACTAAGAGGTAAACTTTTATTATAGGCCTGAAACATCATGACCAAACATATTGGACAAACTGTCCATTACACAGAAGCATAAACATGAAGGGAGAATATAGTGCTACAGGATCAAACCGCAAAAATAAGTAAATAAACGGCCTACCTTTGCTTGTCAGTAGCCTAACTGAACTGAAGAACAATGTTCAAAACAATGTCCAAAAATAACTCTTCGCCAACTGGATAATGTTAAATAAAATTAATAAAATAAATAAAAATCCGTTGAACTGTGTGTGTCAGTGTCACCTGTTTAATGCACGTGAGTGGCGCGCGTGTGTGTATGCGTGTTGCGTTTGTGTTACTTTCTTAGGCGATGTATAATATTTATAATATAATCAATACAACAATATTTCATACACACTTTGTGACGTGTGCTCTGCTGCATGAATATTATGGGCACAATGAGGAGAGAAGCTAAAATAAGCCCGAGTCCGACCCGAGCCCGCTCTGTAAAAAGAAAAAAGGGCTCTACTACAGAAGTCAGCTGAACTCTTTCTAGCTCCACACCCTGAGATTTTTTTTTTTCATTTTCAAACTTCTTGTTCAGCCCCAACCTAATAATTTTTCGTACAGTCCAAGTAAAGCATTACTACTGCCAAACACTAGAAAATGACTGGTCGTTCATGTTCCAAAAAACTAAACACCGCACTGTACTAGCACCAAGAACCCTGCAAATGATCTTAATGCATATGAATTTATGAATAATCCTTGTAATGTTTTTACAACTTCCTACAGCTATTGCAGACTATTGAACAAAGGACTCTCCTCAGTTACCAAAGCACTCTCAACCCTTGACATGAGTCTGGATTTGTTTCTGAATCTAAAAGGCTGCTTGATTGTTAATTAAAGGTTAATCTCAGCATGCTTTAAAGTATCAACTAACAATTGATTGACACAGTGCGCAGTGGATTACTGCCTAACAGGCTGGTAAACTGGGACAGATGTCATTTTCTCATCTAATTTGTCTGACAGCTTCAATTCATTAGGCTACATTGTGTCTGCCATAGTCATTTTAACTAATTTCAGAGAAAAATAACTTTTTGGCCTCACAGAAAAAAATTAAATTAAAGGATTTCTGATCATTAAGTGTAGCCCTTTCCTTGTCATCATTAGCTAATTTCAGTCTATCATCTATCATTCATTTCACTCATCACCTTATTCAATGCTCAGTTTAACAGTGCTCATTACCTATTCAATCATTTGACAGAAAACCACCTCTCTGTCAGATCTACAGCCTACTCTTATATAAAGAGACATCTAACTATCCTCTGCCAACTCTGCCCTCTCGCTGCTCCTTTGAGGAGCCAGGACCAGTGGATGTCGTCTTGTGCAAATGAGATCCGATAATGAGTGCTTGGTTTGTCCTTTTGCTTCTTCCTTAGACCTGTCATACAAATACATGTGTTTTATTTTCAGCATTTTTAAGCATGAATGGTGTAATATGAGTGATTATTGAAGCCAACTGCTTTCACATAAATAATATATACTGTACATTGACTGCATAGCTTTTATTCTTGTGCATTAAGTAGAGTATGTTACTTATTTTCTCGAGGAATCGATTGATCGTTTGGTCAATAGCGAAGAAATGTCAACTATAATTAAATAGAGCCTAGGTTGACATAATTAAATAGTTTGTTTTGTCCAACCAACAGTCCAAACCCCAAATATATTCAGTTTATTTCATAGAACATTAACTAAACAGCAAATGCCTATATTTGAGCTGACACCAATTAGTATTTGGCATTTCTGCTTAAAAAAAACGAACAATCATCAAACATAGTTACTAATGTAATGTAACATTATTTGTGGTTTGCTTCAACATAAGATCAGATGAGATCTAATCTAAAGTAATGGAAGTAGACGGCAGCTTCTATTACCTTTTCACTGACATTTTTAAATAAGGAGGGGTCAGATAGAATAGTCATAACAGATAAGCAATAAATTAATAGGCACATAAAATGTCTCTGCAATCTGCAGACCATATGGTGCTTAGTCACACACACTGTCTCTTGGAGTCAGCAAGACCTCAGCATTAGACTTTGATATGAGGATGAGCGAAGAGAAAAAGTTCAAGACCCTTCTGGTGCATGAATCTTTAACAGGTAACTGAAAGATTAATAATGCTCTTGACATGCTTCCACCGCAGCTGAACTATATGAAGAAAGATCAAATGTAAGACGGTCTGTGAATCAGCATCACATTTTATCTGCTACAGGCTTTGTTACACCAAGCCTGTTTGCAATGGTTTGTACGCTGTGAGTCTAGATATGTACTGTACAATCTACTGACTAGAATAATTCATACAGTAGATATTCATTTAATATTTAGCTGTTTCTTTGTGTGTTTGTAAGTTCAGTGAACACCAGAGACCAGGTGCTTTTAATCTAAATTTCTAATCCAGTGGGATGGCAGGTTTTCTAAATTCTGACTGTACATCCCTCCTCTGACTTCATGTAACCTTTGACACTTTTCAAACACGTGTAACTGTGTAGTTTAAAACATAACAATGTATTAGTCTGTCCTGCAATTCGTTGCCTAATGTCTGTTTCTCCCAGCTCCAAGCCCATTTGTTACTACAAAAGACATAAATCTCATACTTACATACTTTTAATTTTCCAAATTTGGAAATATATGATTTTAACTGGACAGCCATGAATTTTATTTATCACAGGCTTTACAATCTGCGCAGCATATGACACCCTCTGTCCTTAGACCCTAGATTTGGATAAGGAAAAACTCCCTCCCACTCTTAAAAAACTTTAAAGGAGAAAAAAAATGGAAGATACCTAAGGAAGAGCATCAGAGGAGCGATCCCTCTTACAGAATAGACAGACATGAAATATATGTGGTGTGTACAGAATAGACCAACATTGCAAAATTACAGTTTGGACAATCAGGATGACCAAGTTATAGTTGGATTGCATATGTACATAAACATGAAGTAAGTAAAGAATAACAATTAATTAGCAAACACTTTCTCACATGGATCTAAGGTCCATCCTATTTACTGGAGCAGTGAACATTTGCATTGCATAAGAACTTAATGGGACAGGAATGATTGTTCCAGGTATTAGTTAAAGGTGTTGCCCTGGAAACTGAGTTATTGTTTGAAAAAACTGCAGATTTTGATTGTAAATAAATGTTATTTGGCAAGTGACCATGGTATAAGGGGTTAATGCCCATCAAGGTGTCCACTATCTGATAATATATGGACCTCGGCGGGCATTAACCCTCACGTATCATAAATTAATTGTTGGATTTGATCTTTCTTTTTATGGGATTTGGTGACAATATCAAAATGTGAACTTTTCGATTGATTGATAATGCAAGTTGCACTTTGGCAAAACCAGAATTTGTGTAAACACAAACTGCCCTTTATGTCTGACTGAAAACAACATCTCACATTCTTTCATTTCACAAATGATTAGCCTTGAGTACTAAACTTGAAAGCATTTCATTCTTGGTTTGTGCAGGTGATAAACACCATGGTGTATAACAACATCCATGTGTAAATAAACAGCACAGCATATGGACATCAGCCACATGCATTGAACTGAGCTCAACACACTGACATCCCACCACAGGTCTATGAATAGCATCTTACTAAAAGAATTCACAAGATTGTTATTTTTCAGATGGCAGTGGAACGGAAGACCCCAAGGCATTTTCCCTCGCTGTGAGAGTGTATGAATAGCTGTTTATTGGGGTAAGCAGATGCTTCACAGTCAGTGGGAATCACTCTTTTTTTTGCGGTGCAGATGTGGACCACATACTCTAGTTCCTGCTGCATCCATCACACTGGCCTTAGACTGAAAGTAACTAATCAGAACGATATCTTTGAATGCACTGTATCTGGCCTTCACCTTCTTTCTTTCAATGGGGAATCTTTGAAAGCAGCAGCTGCAGGGACATTTGTAATTTTTGACTCTCAAAACATAGATGAGTCAGTTTGATCACACATACATCTATTTTTCTCATTTATTCCTATCATTTTAATACTGAACCAACAGAATGCTTTAAGTCACAAAAGGACCATGTAAACTTGTTTTCTGCTAGGTTGCACAGTGCTGTAGGGCCACAGCTGTTGCATGGCAGAAATCCAGGGGAGTCCAGGCTTAAGATATTGGCCGGACATGGACTACATCCTACTATCTACTACGTGTATAACTCTTTAAAATGGAAATAAGACTTCCTAAAGTTTCTTGCATCCATGCTTTCGTTATTTATCCACCTTTAGGATTCTGACTCCAGAGGTGCTGGGTATACAGCAACACTACTCTAGATAAGCACCAAAGTTGGAACCCAAGACCTTGAAATTGAAAACCTACAGTATATCACCTGGCTAATGCATCCACATGGGAGGAAGCCAGGTAATTTCAACCAGCGTCAGACCAGGTGGCACCAAGACCAAATATCAGCTGAAGAACTGCTCCCTAAGAGCACTCAGTCTAGTTAACCAGCTCCGGGAGAAAATCGCTGTGCTGCAAATCAGCTTAATATCTGAAATCCTGGTGTACCACATAGTACTGACTCTATTTTGCTTACACTACTACAGTTATAAGAGATACCAGGGCTTAGAAAAACAACAGCAGATTATCGAGATTCATGCTTTTCTTCATTTCAATCAATACCCAGCATCACTCCAGCATCTATATGACGCAGGACACATCCACAGCATCAATACAAACACCTAAATCATGACAACAGTTTACGTTTTATTGAGTGGATTGATCAGTCACACATTTGAAACATAATTTCATACATGATTTCATCCTTGTACCACCAGCTAATGAGCCAGATTCAGAACTTCCCATTGGCCACCATATAGGTCAGGTCTGTCCACTGGGGTGTGATGGTGCAGTATATATATTTTCCCATCTCCTCATACTTAAAGTGCACATAGTAAATCCTTACTATATGCACTTTGCAACATGACACACTCAGGCAGTGCTAACAGACGCATAATGTGATAGATAAAAGTGTAGAAATGTACAGTGCATATAATAGCATTCCATTATTTACTGCTGTATCAGAAATGTCATTATAGCGGGGGACGTGGGGGGGACTGCTCAAACAGCAGGGGCTTTTGTGTGATTACAGTTCTACCAATAATGACACACTATCCAGGTTTCACGTGATGTGCTAATTAAACCAAATGAAATAAAAATGTAAGGTACTCACCCAAAATCCCAACAACAAAAAGTTTCAGTACTGCGAACTCATTTGTATCCATCACGCTGTGAGAATCCAGTCGGACTTTAAATGAAACCTCAGCTGCAGCTCCGTGGAAATGTACATTTGTATCGAACCATTGTTAAAATCATCCCAAATGTGCAAGTCCGAGCTCCGTCATGCTGTCATGAATCAGGGGGAATTAGCGAAGGATTTGGAGGTGGTGTGAGGATGGGAGGGGGAGAGAAAGCCAGAAGAAGAAGAAGAAGAAGAAGAAGAAGAAGAAGAAAAAGGAAGAAGAAGAAAAAACAACAAGGAAAGAATTGTGATCCCAGATGGTAATTTCTGAGTGCCCTCGCAATGATCGCGGCCACTTGTGTCTGCCGGCAGGAGTCAGAGCTCAGGACCACTGTCCTGCATCCACTGTGGGAGGATGTGGGAGGAGGAGAGGGTTCCTCCAAAGCATTGACACTGGATTATGTTTACTGAGTGGCTGCGCCCACTGAACCGCTGCCATTCTCAGCATGAACTAGAGAATGTGAGACAGGGAACTATAGTGATACATGCAGAAGACCCAACAAGGATGCGGCAACAGCACAACATTTAAAAAAAAAAAATCGTCTTTTGTTTTTCTTATAACAGACCAAACCAGATCTAAAAACATTCATAGCCTTCACATCTAAATAAATGACGTTGTCATATGTACTTTTGCCAATAAACATCGCATTGTAAATCATAGTGAAATAAAAGATAATACGCCCTAACTATGATTATGTAATGATGATCATCTGGGTTAAAATGAATCGGTCAGGTTGAATCATTGAACCGCTGTTGGTTGCAGTTTTTTTTCCTGTAAAACAACACTGACCTCGTCTGGTTTCCTTTTACATTGCACCTCGACCAGACAGACAAGTTGAGTCTGCCTGGATACTATGCAGCACAGAAAATCCTAAAAGCCTTAGTGTAACATCATTCCAACAGCTCAGATCATTTAGGCCCACAGTAAATGAAGTCGGTAGGACTCTTTTTATCCACCTGAATTATATAAATGTATCTCTCAAATGTTTAGCCTGAAAAAAACGTGTAACATTTAGACTCTTATTAAAAGCTACATATCAATATTTGTATTTGTGAGTACTATTGAACATGCAGGTTAATATCTGGGGATTTGTGGAAAAGCCTGTAATTTGATTGTCCAAATTCAAGGTGGAACAATTGATTAAAGAATAGGTTCACTATTTTTCAAGTCTGTCACAGTAGTGAGGTGCCTGTATGTACATTGAAAGAGTTGGTGATTGCTGTAATCTTTCCTCCTATTCAAACTGGCCATTAAGAGATCACCTTAAATGGAAGAGAATGGGGACACACTCCACTGTCCTCATTCTAGGGGTAGGGGGAAAAATCGATACAGCATAGTATCGCAATATTTTCCGTGGCAATACTTTATCGATACACAGATGCCAAGTATCGATCTTTTATTATATATGTGTTGGTCAGTTTGTCTGCTTGACAATCCCGTTTTGCAGCAATACAATTGAAGTGAGATGAACAAACAGAGAAATGTATCTTTTTAGATAAAATAATTTGAAATTGGGAAAAATTTGAAGTGGGAAAAAAAGGTAATAAATTGCAATATATCGCAGAATATTGCAATATGTTTAAAATCGCAATAATATCATATCGTGACATAAGTATCGTGATAATATCGTATCGTGAGGCCTCTAGTGATTCCCACACCTACCTCATTCTGTGTAAATGTGTATTCCACAGTGGATCTGAAGCTGATATGAGGCTTTAGCAGTCTGATTTAGTAAAATCATGTCAATATCTTCCAAAGTTACAATACTTTTCAGTACAGAATTACATCTTTGTGTTACTATCCCCAGCAGCTCAACAAGGAAACATTGTTCGGAAACACAAAGAGGGAATTTTGTACTCAGCCTGGGTCCCACTGTAAAATGTTCCTCCCTCAGCACTGATTCCACTAACAAGGCTTCCTTGCAGATAAGTTAGAAAATTCCTTCTCTATGCCAGCAGAAATGAAAGTAACAGTCTGTCAAAACAGGAAGAGGGCACTGTTGTTCCTGCAGAAACTGAGCCAAAGCTGTCGAATCAAAGTCTGACGGACATAAAACAGCATCTAGCTTATTTAAGCAAAAGAGAAAACTATTGTCATCTTGTCTAAATTCTGAGTAACACAAACTCTTTTCTTGGAATAATGCACCACTTGTCAAAAAAAGAAGTGCAAACCTCTCTTTCAAATGTATAAATAAACATGTTAGTTGAGAATATATACACACATTTCCTTATGGCACACAGGAAAAAAGCCATCAAATAAAACTTATGCACTACTAATTATGGGGTTGAGGTCTGAGGAATTGTTGGAATCAATTGTTTCAAAGAATCTGAAAGCACCCAAGGCCATATTTTTTATTTGTTTTGAGATTATACTTGGTGTGTGATGCATATCTGAAACAAGTAGGCCTATTCGAGTCATGTTGTGTTTTCATGAATTAGCACGTGCATCTTGTGATTTGGCCTATAAAGGAATTTGTATTGGCCTATAAAGGAGTGAGAATACAAATCTGCAAACTCAGAAATTAGCTCTTTGAAGCCGATTAAAAGCTTTTCTTTAAGAGACCGATCACCACAATGCAATTGTACTGGCCAATGCAGAACGGCCCTATTAATCAGCTGAAGTGACCTGCGAAGGAAATGACCGAGGGGGGAAGTTTTCTGGAAAGGAACGCAGCCGCTCACCTGTCTGACAGGAGGTGTTGAACTTTCACCTTCACAGTGACATTAGCATGCCATGCCTGTTCACATGTCTGTTGCTGTTAAACACACCACATTTTTAGGATGCACTGTCTTGTCAGCCCGAATAATGAAGGCTTACTAAACCGGTTAAAATACGATGTCAAGTGACGCAGGAAAGCTGGAGCTCAGACTCCGAGTTGTAGGAGGAGACACAGCTACGCCTAACAGGACAGCACGAGCAACACGGAATACAACTGCAAGGTAGGTACAAATGTATTTAAAGGGCATTTTACCAACGACTTTGTAACTATCCTGTATTTATTGTGCTTCTTATCAGCCTGTTAAATGTTGCTACGCACTTTTTATGTCTGTGTTTGCTTGCTGGAGAGACTTTTACGTCGCGATGCGAGCTGATCACTTGCAGGGAGAGAAACCCACGCCGAACTGCGTGTAGAATCTGTATGTTTATTGTACCAACGCGTGTATGGAAACTCTCACAGTCAAACAAAAACGTCTCACGATTCATGTCCTAGTCTTGGTAAATTCGGCATTAAGCTTTCCCATTAATTTCAACGTTTTACATTTGGTTCACCGCTCGAAACTGACCACCATATGTTGACCGTGTTTGACAGCAAAAGGAGGCGGGAATAATTTGGGAAGAAAGTTGAAGGTGGACAAAAATATGTTAACAATGCGATTTTGGATAAAGCTGCTAGCGATTTGTATCAAATCTTGTCCTCTCGCAAGTTGGCATCTTTTTGACTAAGGTTTGATGTGGCCCTTTTTCTAACCCCTAAACGTCTCACGTCTGGGCTAAAGTTTACTTCCAGAGATTGAATGTAGGAAATATCCAAGTAGATTCTGAACGCAAGTTTTGGACTGGCTACCTGGCTATTTTGTAGGCCTATCATGTCTGAATGTATTATGTAGCCTATCTTTTTCTTGTTTTATAGCTACCTAACATGCACATCTGAGCCTGCATTTGTATTGGTGTAGTGTCATAAACTAAACTAACACCAAACCATGTAAACCAGCATCATAGGTTGATGTATTTTAGTTCAGTCTCAGTGGCTTAGCGGGCGAGCTCATACATGCAGATCCAGGCCTGAAGTTTAACAAAGTTACTGCCATGGATACACAATGCTGCTGTCTGTGCATGTCTGGAGTCCTTCCTCTGTTGATTATTTGCACATCATCCTGCTAATGCCCTTCAAAACCTAATCTACTATACCCATCTATAGGCTCAAAGATGAAAAGTTCACCTGGAAGTCTGACAGACACCGTAGGTGTGGCACAGCAAACGGAACAAGTCTCATTTTGTCCTGGCCACCTTTTGTTGCCACTAATGTAGTCATTGCAATGTCATTAAGTTGTTTCTTGATGAATCTTAAAAAGAAGTTCAGGGTGTAAATTAGTTGCGGTAGCTGGAACATTACATTCGTTTTGTGTTCAGTTGAGCACACACCCACACTTTAGTTCAGGCTGGATCCATGTGGTTATGTAAGTGTTTGATGGCAGATATGGGCACACACCCACAGCGAGGCTGACCTCAAGTGAAGAATATACCAACATACTTGTATGAGACACACTAACTATAATAACCGAGCAGCCCAAAGAGCCTTACAAAGTTAACAATTATTCATCAGCTTGCAAACTATCAAAACAAACTCCGACATAGTTCACATTGTCCAGAAAACATGCACCCTACATGGCTGGTGGTGTTGACTAGTGGATTCAATTTGTTTATGTTTTGTTTTACACAGGATTAGAGGTCAATAATCACTAAGATTTGATTTCACTTTTAATGTAACTTTTTTTAAACAACTAAGATTTAGATTTGATTTATTTTATGTATTATGTAAAATAGAGGAAAGCAAGAAATCCTCACATTTGAGTATGTGGAACTAAAGAAAGACTTACTCCATTAATTAATTATCAAAATTGTTGTTGATTGATTTTATGCCGATCAACTCTTTTTGTGATTCCCAACTGGTAATACTTGTACTGCAGGAGTTCCTTCTGCGGTTTCTAGGAGTTACCTGGAAAGCTTAATCAGTAACTCAACAAAAAAGAAAAAAATAGAGCTGAAATAATAATATAAGCAAAAATGCCAAATTTAACTGGTTCTCTAATGTTAAAATGTGCGTTTTTGTTTCATCTTCTGTGACGGTGAATTAAATACCTTTTGGGTCTTGGGCTGTTGGTCAGACTTGGGTGATGTTTATCTGTCGTCGTCGGATCAACTTTGCCCAGGCTAAATGTTTCAAACAAAAGTGAATTTGAATTCACTGATTGCATTTGTGCTCATTTAAAGATAGTGTAATGAAATGATTAATTACTTTAAAACAGTTATAGTACTACGCACAAAATAGTAGAATAAATTACAACTAAAATAAACAACAACAAAAAAAGCTTTTGCTATTGGCCAAATTGTTATTTGAAATGTTGGTAGGTTACCTACCGGTTTACAAGCACTAATATTGGTGTGATGTGATATTAATTCTTATGTTGCCTCAGGGAGAGGCAGGATTAACAACAAAACACTCTGTACCATCCACATGGAAGGCGTGTTGGACTTGGCACTGAAGTAGCTGTTGAAGAGCATAAAGATCTCCCTCCCTCCTCATAGTTATCCCTGCTTCTCTCTCATGCCATGGCATGTCAGGCTTTTATAATAGCCTAACAGAGATTAAGCTCTAATGAGGCCAGCGAGTTGCCCCTGAAGGCAAGGCGGATAAGGAGAGGCAGACATGGACCTTGTTATTAAGAAAGGTCGAGAAAGAAAAATCAAAATGCTTCACTTTCACTTCACTTCGCATTGTTTCGCTCATGGAAGCAGACACGTTTTATAATCGGATCACAAATTATTTGCTTTATCACATTTAGGGGTCTGAATCTTTACTGCTCTCACCATTCACTTCGATTACGATTATCCTGCGATACGAATCGATTCGATATCACGATGCATTACCTCCTCAATATTAATATATATTACTACACAAGGCTTTCATCGACAAAATCAAGCAGTCAGATATATATATATATATATATATATATATATATATATATATATATATATGAACTCCCCTTTTTATTGTATATGCTCTTAAAAAAAGACACTTCCTGAATGTAGCTGAGTCTGAACACAGCAGACAAGAGACAAAAGGCAAAAACAAAAAAGCACAAAAGTCACAATGATTAATTTCAACACCCCTAATCACATTACATATCCATGATCAAAAAGGAGCTGGATGAAGACAAAATCTTGTTTTACAAACAGAAATAGATTGTTGGTCAGTTAACTGTCAATTTTCCACAGAAAAGAGAGAGAGAGAAGGCCAAACAACAAAAAAAGTATTTATTATTATTATTATTATAATAATAATAATAATAATAATAATAATAATAATAATAATAATAAAACTAAATAAAAGTTATCCAGCAACTGCATCACTTTGTGATCAGTCAAAGCACCACAGGTTACATAAAGACTCTTAAAAACTGCTGAATCAGATTTCAAAATAGAGAAAGGTATCCTGGAATGACTGACTGTTGCTGTCATTTCATTTGTCATGTCAAACGAACAAAGGTTGCACTGACCAGTACATTCATATTTAGACAACCACCTCATCTTTGTTCTGGTGTCATCATCGTGCTCAGCCGTTGGCTTAGTAGCGTGGGTTGAGCGTTGGGTTGCAGCAGTAACTGTGCATGTTTTAGTGACTGTGTGAGTGGGTGTGTTAGTTCTGTTCTCTGGCTGTAAGAGAAAGTGTAAAGTGAGCATAGTGGAATTGTTAAATAACAACTGATACTATGCAGCACTGTAGAACTGATAAGATAAGGGAAGCATGGCTGTTTGAATTTCGTTTTGATGAACCTTTAGCACTATTAACTCGTATCCTCGGGCTCTAGCAATATATTTTTCACTATTTTCTGACGTCTTTACAAAATGCATTTAGGGCTTACGGTGTAGCTGTGGAGCATATGCAAGCCGCTGGAAATACGCCATTAACTCCTTGTGTTGATCATAGTGATGAAATGCCCTTTAGCAAGGCACTTACTTACTGCCCCAGCTGCTTCAGTGTGGCACTGTACCTTGGCCGGTGATTTAAGGGCCGGAACCAGCCAATCTTTTGCATTTTTGCATGAGTAAAAGTCTTAATTTATTAGTTGATTGTTATAATTAATGTAAATTAATTCCATCAACTTCTCCGGTGTGTGTTTTTTTTTTTTTTTTTTTTTTTTTTTTCCAGACAACAGCAGGATGAAACATACGATGAAAGGTTCAAGCAGGAAAATCACCATGATGATGAAACCCCAAATGAACAGCAATGTCACTCATCAGCCATCAGACAGGAAGAAACACACAAAGGTGACATGCACACACACACACATCAGCCAAATGCACATTTAATATATGGAAAGTACTGTATGTCTGTGCACTGCAGTAATCTACTTATCTTTAGGGTTAGGGTTCTATTAGGGCCAGAACATAATCCCCACTTTTGAATCTATTACAGCACTAATATTAAAGGTGGACAGACTAAGAAAGGAAGAAGCTGCTCATTGTGGTGATTCAAAGGTCCAGACCCAGAAGCCCATTGGACCCAGATTCACCTCCTGCCTCCTTTTCAGACTCTCCAGAAACCCAGGCCTTTACAAACCAGAACTAAGACTCGAGAAGAATTCAGACCCCATTCTGCACGGGTAAGCAAGGACAGGAATAGATGTACCCTGAGACAAGTGTTAATGAAACTCAGTGCTGATTTGTAATTGACATGATGTATTAATTAGCTGCTTGTTATGTTCTTTTTTTTTTTTTTTTACCTTTTTTATTTATTCAGGGAAGGTTCTCTGAGAGGAAGGCTCTCTTTTGCAGGAACGCCCTGATCACATTCACACAGTTAATGTACACCCAAATGTATACCTGGAAGCTGCCCAGTACAACCACAGTCGGATTTGCTGGCCACTGAGCAGCTCCACTGGAGGGGTTGGGGTTAAGGGCCTTGCTCAAGACCACCTCAGTGGTGGTAATGAGGGAGGGGCAAGTTTCTCTTTCACTTTTCCCACCCAGATTTATCCTGTCTATTGAACCAACGACTTCCCGGTCACAAGCTCGCTACTCTAACCTTTAGGCCACCACTGCCCCAAATCTTCAATGAGTTTTGCCATTCCCTAAACTTTCACAACAATGGGGTGTTGGTAAGCTGTACAGACCAATGTCCCGGGAGCTGTTTCTGAGGTCTGGAATAGGTATACCTGGCACTAGTGGTTGTTTTCAGAGTTACTGAAATCTTGAAACTCTGTTTGACAAGTCTTTCCCAGCATTTAGTCAAACATTAACTGAACCACTGAACCCTGTCTGCATACTTGAGATTGTGACACACTATCTGAAAGCGACCATCCCCTCCTTGTATAAACAGGGAATTGCACTTAATTTTGTGACCCCTATGAATGGATCAGACATGATTGCATTCATGTGCATTTGTCTGTCTATGAGTTAACAGTGTATTTGTTTGTGTTGTAACTTAACGCTACATGCCCTGGTTTCCAGTATGGGAAGATAAGAAGCTTGTACCGCCGTTTCAGGAAGCCCGACTTTACCTTCCTTACCTACCTAATCACAAATCATTTACCTGTGGGCTGATTTTTTTGCATGACTGTGCTTCCTCAATTTAGCAATGCAAGAAAACCAGTCAATATAGGTTAGAAATATGTAACTCTTTCTTTATAGATAATCTGATATGACATAATAATTGCTTTTGACATTGAGCGTGGTGGAGAAGGTGTATGAGCATATTTGCATGCTTGTAATGCAATTTGTCCCAGAGATTACATAAACCTTATCAATAGAGGTCTTTGATCAAACTGGCTTTATTGGTTCAATAGAGAACACACCCATTTAGTGTCTGCTAGCCACCTGCAGTCTTTACATACCATGACCTTATATAGACATCGTGTGCGTGTGTGTGTGTGTGTGTGTGTGTGTGTGTGTGTGTGTGTGTGTGTGTGTGTGTGTGTGTGTGTGTGTGTGTGTGTGTGTGTGTGTGTGTGTGTGTGTGTGTGTGTGTGTGTGTGTGTGTGTGTGTGTGTGTGCGTGTGTGCAACATAAAAATTACCTTGTAAGTGTTTTCAGAAATACTTATGAGGTGTGACTTTAATGTGCACATGTGACGGTGAAAAAATAATTTATTAAAGAGAGAGTGACAAAGGGGAGAAGAATGTTGACCATCCTGTTGATCAGCATTGCTGTGACTAATGTGAGACATCCAAGCCCTCAAACGTTTCACACAAAAACATTACAGTAGAGCACAGGAAGACTGAGTGGGCCCGTGTGAAATGTGATATATTTAAAGCAGAAGTAACACGTTTATTCAAGTTTTATAGCTGAGATTTTATTAGTTTTTACTGTTTATTACGTGTGCAATACAATTATGAAACCATTTATTTCCACTCGTCGAGCCGGCGTGTGTGTGTGTGTGTGTGGGGAGTGTGTGTGTGTGTGTGTGTGTGTGTGTGTGTGTGTGTGTGTGTGTGTGTGTGTGTGTGTGGGGGGAGTGTGTGGTAGAGCGAGGAAGAAGTGAGAGAGTGACGGCGATTTTCTTCAGCGTGAGTAGCGACTCTAGAGTCATAGTGAGTCAAAGTGTCTCCCCTGTTCTTTCTGACCACGGTGGAGAAGGAGAACCAGGAAATGAATTGGGGGGGGAAATACAACGCTACCAAGTGATGTGTATTTTTCGAGAGGTGCATTAAAGAGTACAGATGTAACAAGAGGCGAAACTCAATAGAACATTGTGCTGCAGCTTGCAATGGAACATTCTATTGAGTGCAGCTCCACCATCTTGGACTGTTTGCAACACAACGTTGTATTGAGTTTCGCCTCTCGTTGCTTCTGTACTCTTTGGGTACATGTCGGGCAGAATGCAACGCAAACAAAATATCGCATAATTATCGCGAGACTTTCGGTATAATATCGCGCAACGTGATATCGCGATAACGATATTGAGTCAATATATCTTGCACCCTTAGTGTCATTACATATCACTGAAAGTATTTTTCTGTAAACACGTACAAGAGTACAAAATAAATACATAAAACGATGAATGAAAGCAACACTCACGTCATCTGGATAATGTGTCATATTTATTGCTTACAACCTTCATTTTTGTGAATTGCATTACACGTCTAGCAATAACAATAAAAAAACATATTTCCCTAAACCTTTATTCTGCAACAAATATGTAAACCATATTCATCATTTCAGGGTTTTTTCAAGGAAACGTTCTTCAGGGTTCATATGTAGGGTTTATATGTACGGTAACCGTAACATCTTTTGCATACCGAACAGTATGTCCAATCTACAGTTAAGTGACAGGTGTAATCATAACTAGTATGTCTAATAGTTAGGACTATATCGATATTTGACCTTTTTATATTGATATATTTTCAAGCGAGATATGGGATTAGACAATGCCGTTAATGTCAATATAGTTTAATGTTGGGTTACACAACACCTTTCTTCTGTAAAGCCGTGCCTGTGTTTGTATCTCTCCCTCTCGGCGCAACCCCGCTCCCACTCAAATACAGGCACTCACAGACACTCCTGCAGCAGCTCGGTCCACACCGCTGACATTTTTCTACAGTTTTTATTGTTATTAGCACAAGCAGCTGTGTATTTTGTTAAGCATGAGAGGAAAACCTGTATTTGTACCAGTGTTCCCGCTGGGAATCTTCTGTTGTGACATCCGCCACAGCGAAAAACTCTGAAGAACAGTAGTTACTGGATGCAAATAACTTCAGTTCTATGTGTAATATCGTGTGAAACGACGACTGCTGGACATGGGTGAGAGATGTGACCCATGGCCAGATTATCATAGTTCATTAAAATGCAGCACATTGACAATACAGACAATACATACACCCAGACGTATGTAATGTCTGTGACTGCCGGTGCGCATTCAACCCGTGCTGGACCCATTCATAATGAGACAGCTGTCACTTTGTGAGTAGAGCATCCACTCCGCAGTGTAGTTCATACACTTCACTGATAAACCAGAGAATAGTACAGTAACAATCGTCTTTATGGTCAAAGAAAGTTTTTCCATCATACATTTCAGTCCATCGCACGCTCCCTCTCTTGTGTATGAGCTCTTTCTCTCCCTCCCTCTGTTACTGTTGTTGAAAACAACAAAAGGAGCTTTCTCTGAGATAGGCCTTTTTTATTTAATATAGGCTATTTATTTGATACATTTTTGTTTTTTACAGCTCTATATTTTCAAACAGGAAAGGAAACCCCTGTCTGCATTTTATTTTGATAAGTGTATATATATATATATATATATATATATATATATATATATATATATATATATATATATATATATATATATATATATATATATATATATATATATATATATCTCGTGTATCTAGCCTGTTTGACACCATACCCTTCTCAGTAACTGAGAGTGTGTCTGGGCAAGGTTCATTCGCAGCTCATTTCCAAAGGGGCGTCGCCAACGGACACCGCTCAAATGCCTCTGGGCGCATTTGATAGTCCTTCAACCAATCGGACCAACGATCCGGGTGACGTAGTAGCGACGGCGGCATCAACGGGTTGCTGCGCTTCGGTAGCCGTCATGTTGAATGTAAACAACGGCCTCAACAGTTGTGATTGGTGTAAAACCCACCTCAGCAGTTGTGATTGGTGCCTTGATTTGGAAAAATTGGAAATGGGCTTGAATGGACTCTTGGCCAGACTGACTTGCAGAGCAAATCTCAAATTTGCCGGTTGTTCGTCAGGGTTTTCCCCGGCTATCGTGTATCACTATTCAGCTGAAAAATACCGCAATATGAGTTCTGGTCCATATGGCCCAGCCCTACTAATAGTTTTCATATCTGCTCTCTCCTGTTCTGCCAGTTTAACTGAAACACAGAGGACTGAGACTAGGAACAGCAGCTGTCAGGTAAGAACACTTGTTGTCATGTTTTAGGGCAGATGCTGGAATCATAACATAGAATTCCATCTGAAAATATTTGTTAAATTGCACCTTTCATTCCCAGTCAATCCAAAATATTCCCAACCAATCAATACAGTACTTACAGCAGTTTGAAAGCCTTATGAAGAAGTTATCTGTGAAAACATTACAAGATAATAAGTGACATTGCATACTCTTGTATTATTTTAAGCGTTATATGGACAGGGTGTGTGTGCATTTGTGTGTGTGTGTCCTTGGAAATGTCACGTATTTCAAAATAACCTGTTTGTCAAGGCCTGAATCTCTTAAATAGCTCCATGTTAACTAAAGCTTTAGCAATGATCTGGCCTCCCCAGCACACAATTTGCAATTCCGATAGCAGGCCACTGTTGCATACTTAGTGAAAATGCCAAAAAGTATTTTACAGCAGGCAAGTACTTTGCATTGGTATGATATGAAGTCACATATGAAAAGAGTTAGGCTTTTATGATAACATTACCCATAGCTGATATGTGGTTACAAGACGATAGTATAGTGTGGATTAATGTGAGGTCATATGAATAGTTAGATGTAAAAATTAATTTTAAAATGTTAATTTATAATGAAGATTCCAGATGTTTGGCAAAAAAAATAGTTTACAATATCTGGACACTTGCAGTATTTTTTTTTTTCCAACAGGTTAATGGACAAACGACTACCAAGGACTTGAGTATAACTCACAGTTTCTCAAATAGAAAGTTTGGACCACATGAGTGTAATGGATTGCACATACTTCCATGTGGGCCGCAACCAAGGACTGGCACCAGATCCATTGAGTTAGAAGAAGATATAAAAGACCATATAAAGCTTGGGAAACATACTGATCTTGTGGAGTTATCCAACCGTACTGGAACAATGTTGTCTTCCACTGTCGTAACAGTTCTTGCACCACACTGGAGTAGCCGACTAAGACGGACCAAAAGACCTGAGGGAAATGGCAATTTGGAAGCCCAGGGGAATTTACAAGATGTGGGAAACCGTGCACATGAACGCTTCCAGGAGACTGTGGATGGGTCATTGATAGATGGATCGCAGGCTCAATTAAGGGTGCCATTTCTGGGTACCAGGAGGAATACAGTGGGCTGGTCAACTAAGAGTGGTCCTGCAAGCTTGGACTATGACTCTAAGAGAAAAATGATCCAGACTGTCTCTTTGGATGTAAACTCTGGAAGGATGGACAATAGAAAAATGGATGCAGGTGCTTTAAGCCATGTACCAACAACTGCATCTCTCATGTCTCCCCTCTCCCTTGACCCAAATGAACAAAGGAGGAATCCACAAACTGGTCATCAAGGAGGACTTTCATCTCTAAGCTCAAAACCAACAACAAGCAGTCTGCTTCTGTCTTTAAGAAGATTCAACTCAAATGGTAGGAACTCTAATGCAACCTCCACCTTCTCTGAGATGAATCCTTCACCTCTGAGAAGTTCGCCAAGTGATCAAGATGGAAAACTATTCACAACACACCTATCTCAACCCTTTGTCAATAATAATGGGCAAGAGAGGTCAAAGCCCCTCCTTTCTCCATCGTCCTTTTCCTATAGGACAACTGAAACTGGGCCTATCAATACCCCATCATCCTCCGATCAAAGAGAAAGAAACAAATTGGAAACCCGCTTTTTTTCAGCTTCACCCATGAACCAAGACGCCCCCTTTTCCCAACCTCAAATGATGAATAGAACCCAGTCCGGTCTTTTATCTTCCAAACAGGCATTTCTAAGTAGACCACCATCAGAGAGGCAAGAGAACTGCAGGAGTTTGGAGAAGAGTACAAACATATTCCCAGAGAGCTCTGACTCCTCACACAGACATTACCCATATGACCGTTCTGCCTTCCAAATGACCCATTCCCTTCCTAGAAGGACCACCCTGACATCCACTTCCTGGTGGAAACAAGTCACTCAGGAAGGCAGTTCCCCTCTAATCCTCAGTGATACAATGAACATCAAAGAAAAACCAAACACACCCTTCAATGATAACAGAGACTTGGCCTCTTCAAGTTCAACTGACAACAAAATGTTCAGTAGTCAAATCCCCGAAAACAGAGACAACAATAACACAACAGAGTCAGTATGCAAAGGTAACATGAACCTTTTTATGCAAACACAGGGAGGAATGTACAACCTCAAACAAAGAAATGCTGAGGATTCACCTGACCACAAATCAGACAGGTTGTCAAACAGACTTGTCAAACAGCAGTATGGCTCAAATTTAAACAACAGAGAACCACAAAAGACTCATAGTTTGCCTGGTGTTTTGTCTGGTTCTAAAATTAGCAGAGCTACAGAGCAAACAACATTGACTCACCCTAAAGACCTTAGCAGGCATGATGTAAATAGTAGTTCATTTAAAGCAAATGTAACTGAAATGCCACCTACTTTGCTAAATCCCAAGAGCTCAAATACACCCACTGAGAGCAGCAGCAAATACAATAATACTCACAGTACATCCAAAACCAACAGCACCCCCACATCTTCACACAACAAGGACTCTCAAACGTTTACCAAACCTCCTCTTTCGCTTGCTACCACCAATACTCTTAATAGTCAAGCTCTTCCATCTAAAACTACCTCTGGTCTACCCCTAACCACAGACACTAAAACTAGTTCCTCCTTTCACTCTCATCCAGGTTCTTCACTGACCAATATTCATGCATCGTCATATACTGGCTCTTCTTCCCAAACACCCAAATTCACCAACGCAGTCAATGTCACACCGCTTGGCTTTGAAAGAAGCCATTCTTCCGTTCATAGGCCTTTCCACCCTAAAACCGTGTCCAGCCTGATTTCCACAGCCAATGCTTCCTCTAAAACAAACTACAGTCCAGTATCCACCAGCTCTTTTTTTCTACCTGGCATCCATCCTGCAGCCACAACTGCCCCCAGCCCATCCCTCCTTTCTCCTCCTGTCACTCCTGCCATTGCATATACTCCAACCACTGTCACTGTTTCCTCTCCCTTAACCCCCCCTGCCACCCCGATCATAACCAGCCCCAACTACTCTGATTCTTCCAGTCCTAATGAGGGAAGGACACGCTCAACCAGCCCAGACAGCGACCCAAAGAAACTGCACCCCCATGTAGAGGGAAAGAGAGTGAGACGAGTAACATGGGAGGACTCGGTGGATCTGAAGCCGTCTGAGCCCATCGCAGTCGAGAAGCCAGAGCCATCTGAAGTCCAGACGAGCCCTGTATCTTCCTCCAGGTCCATGCAAAGCGTCAAAGTTCCATCCATCTTTTCCTTTCTAAGATCAAGCAGTCCAAACACATATCCTCTTTGCTCCCCCAGCCCTAAGACCTCAAGCATACAGGTAGTGAAAGGCGGGAAGTATCGATCCTTATCATCTGCCTCTGTTGATTTAGCATCCAGAGAGCGAGAGACGTCTAAGCAAAGACCTAGTGACACTCTGATCTTTGACCAAGGAAGACCGGACTTATTCACATCCAGACAAGAGAGGACACTTTCAGTGGAGTCTAGCACAGTTCAGTGCTGTTCTTCACCTCCTCTCTCCCTCCCTCCGGATTTTTCAAGTGGTTATAAGCTTCGATATAGCTCCCCACCTTACTCCACTCTCATGTCTACCAGGTCAACACAGGGAGAAACTAACACAGTAATACCCAGATCACCCCTCTTCCAAAGGTCTCAGTCTGATTATACCCCACGTCTTTCCATACGTACTGATCCAGTTGCAGCCATGGCCTTGCCCATGTCCAAACCCCCTCTGTCGCCTACCAGCCTGCCCCAGCCCCTGTCTTTGCATTTCCAAAACAAAACTGCCACCCAAGGAAGTGCATTGTGTGGAGTTTCAGAAACTGATCAAATCAACAATAATCACAGCAAGAACAGCCAAGATCGCCAGAATAGTCAGATATTACTTGTCGACAACAGACTTCATAAGGCACACACCGCTTCCTCAACATGTGTAACTGAGACACTGGTTTACAGTATTAAATCTAAAGTAGATACAGCTGCCCCAAGGAACAACACACCTAAACCTTTGCAACATGCTGCAAACACACCAGTTTCTGTGGAGACCAAGGTAAGTCAACAGTCCCACAGATTGCAGAGTAAAGATGCTACAATAGAACCACATAGTCATTCAGATCAGAGCTCCAGTGGTAGCAGCTCAACAGAGAGTCAGCCCCCTGGGGAAAGGTCTAACAGAAGAATGAAGGAAACTGTACTGGGTAAAAGCCGATTTTTATCAGTAGAGGGCAACAATGAACAAAGCTCAAGGAGAAGCCGGTTTGCATTAAAAAAAAGTGTCAGCACACCAAACTCCAGCTTGTCAAGGTCCGAGTCAGATAGGGCCAGCAAGACTAACAAAATGGACCAGGTCCTTAACAGACTGAGACAAACATTCAGCACCAGACGGTCTGATGATGATATATTGTTTCCATGGAAATGGAAGCGAGCCCTCCAAACGTCTTCTGTTAGTGGCTCAAGTGACGTCACTGATATCACTGTTGAGAGTAGCAAAATTCTAGAGCAGCAAAAGCAGGAGAAAGGGATGGTGCTGAGTGACAATGAAAGGGGAACCGAGGGTACAAATAGATGGACACAAAACAGATACGCTCTCAGACCACCCTCAGCTGCTGGAAGCCCAATGGCAGGAGATGAGCTTTACACCTGGTCAGACATATCAACTCCAGAAACTGAGAAAGACGAGCAAAAGGCTTGTGCAGAACACATAAAAAGTCAAGACCAACCTCATTTGATAATCCACAGCCCAACAATGCACCAATTTGAATTTTACAATGACAATGGGACAGTTAATATAGCAAAAAAACAGTTCCTCTCTTGTAGAGATCCCAGTACTGGTAGGAGCCCTAACCTCTGCGCTGATTATCCTACTCAGTTAAAGAAGTCTACATCAAGCCCCAGGAGCCCGTTCTCCCCCTTCTCCTCTCTTTCCCCTGTCTCCCCATTTACCTCACCGGATGTTACAGATGACAGTGTCTTCTACAGCCCAAAGCTACTGCGTCGCGGAGAATCCCCGTCACCATGTGAGCCGGGAGAGGGACTCAGCCTGGGGGGTTCAAGAAGAAGCCGGGCATCCACTGGTCCTCCAAGTGCAGGACAAGGACAGGAGAAGGAATGTTTGGCATCCTCCTATGCAGACTTAAAGTATGGCATTGAGCCTGGGAGGTCTTTTTCTGTGAGTTCGGTACTGTCCAGTCGACCGTCAGGGCCTGGTCGCATCTCAACTGGATCCAAGTTCATGAGTGTGGGTGACCTCACTGAATCTGCCTTGGCTTGTGGAGGCACTGGCAGAGACTTGGATCAGTGGTCTGTGACTCCTGATTGGACCACAGAATATGATTACCAGCCCAGTAAGGACTGTCAAAAGTCATATTTCCCCAATGACCCTGGTAAAATGAGATCAAGATCTCTTCCTCGATCACTGACCAGGCGCTTGGCAAATTGGAGCTCAGAAGTCTCTGCTTCTCCACCTGTAACTACCACAACCTCAAAGGCAGCCCGCCTTTGGAGCCCTAACATGAACACTTGTCACTTTGCATGGGATACAGAGGGTCCTCCGACCCCTCCTCCAACGCCTCCCCTGTCACCAGTGTCCAGGCGCATGTCCAAACCTTCAAGCCCTTCCTCCCCTACCTTTCCCAGCTCATCAGGAGCACCACAGCCATTGGACAGCCAGTCCTCCAGAGGGCATCTGCCCTCCAGAGGTTATAAATCCAGCCTTAGCACCTTTGATGAGTCTTCAGACAGCAGCTCAGACACAACGACAGATGACGAATATTACTTAGAAACAGGTGAAGACGAAGAAAAAGAGACAGAATTGTGAAATCCTCCCTTCTGTCAAGTCTCTGTGATCCTGGACTTTATTATCTACCAGCACAAAGATGAGCTAACATCTATTATGTAAAGTGACCTTCTCTGCTTGGTCTATGGTGACAGTTTTTTGCCTGCATGATTTTCTTCTCAAAAGCAGTGGTTGCTGTCAAGACATTAAATGAGCAAGCATGATATTATCAGCATAGGTTTAAAGAGTATAATATATGTATGTGCAGTATACTGTATATGACTGCAGATCTTCAATCTGCATTGTTTAACATGTATAAGCAATTTTCATCTGTGTAGTTTTAATGATCAAACTTCTGTGTAAAGTTAGAATTTCAACGTAAAGCTTATCTTTAGGTTTGCATTTCATCTTGCTATTTAACAATAACTTAATGTTGATAAATTGGTTATAAAATATATATTATCATTGGTTTTCTTCTGTTTCAAGATTGAAATGAATTGTGGTAAATGTTGTAAGCATAATGCAGATTTATTTTCTTAGTGTTGCTTTGAAAGTTTTTTTTTTTTTAAAGTTTATTTTTAAATTCTGAGAGGAAAAATAATACTGTATTTTAACATTTAATGTCAAACAAAGTGCTTTAAACAGTGCTTGCTCTTATTTGTACAGTGGTAATCTAAAGACTTAATATATCTACTTTGTAAATAAATGTAATATTTCCAACAATAACTGTTTTTTTTTATTTTTGTTTTGGTTTAATACTATTTTTTGCTTAACAAATTGGACACACATTTGCTGCTGCTTGATGTCACATTGCTTGATGTCACATTAACCAGCCTTAACCACCATGTTTTCCCATCACAGTATTGACATGCCATGTGAAAAGGTATGCTGAGTATTGGCATGACAAACAGAAAATGTTGTGCCCGAGGCCACATTCCAGTCTGCAGGGATGTTTTCGAAATGTAATATTAATCACAATGCTTTGCTGGATGCTATCTACTTTAAATAGCGTCTGTCATATTCAAGTGGGTGTTCCCTCCTCCCTTTTTGTTCTTAGCTGTGGCAACACAAACTGTTATGGTGATGGTTAGATCAAACATCCGTTAAACTGGGTGGATTGAGTTGTAAAATTGTTGCTGCATGTGTACAGTATGTTTGTTGGCAGTGTTCTTTGTGTCCTTGTCTTTCTTTTCTCTATAATTTTCACCAGGGAGACATTCTCACTGACACAATACAATCTGCTTCATATTATTAGCTATGACATCAACTGGGAAAGGCATAACTGCTTCACATAATGTGTCATAGTCTTCAGAGCAATGCTTTTGAGTCTGTTTTTCCATCCTATGCCATCATAGGGAAAGTGCAGCACTGATTACACTGTGCAACAGTGCAACACTTCCTCTAGCCAGCAGCCTCATCCCCAGCCCTCGGTTCTTTGAGTAAAGACTTGTTAATGGCACTATGAGAGGTAGACGGCGAGCTTATTTTGTATTTTCTACAGTGATAAAGACAATAAGCATGGTTTGGTCTATGGTGATGTAGCCGTACATACTTGGCTTGTATACTGAATGTATGTAAAGCCCGCAGAAATATCTGAAGAAGTTTTTCTTGTGAAAAATCTACTCAGTTAAATTATTATATAACAAATCCACAACCTAAAAATAAATGACACAGACGTTAATTAGTATTTTACCTCATTCGATAGAAACCATTTTGAAATGCTTTAAACATTCTATTTTTATTAGAAAAAGTAAGATTAGAGGCTCCTTTTACTCTGTACATCTCATGACATAAACTGTTATGCTGCAGGCTTTGCAGTATGGAATCTACAAAATGCACATAACGGCAACGTCGACTTCAAGGCACCTAACCCTAACCATTGCCTAATCCTAGTGCCTTCCAGGCAGCGCTGCCTGGAAGACGATGTTGGGGGCTTAAAACGCCAAACACAGTTATGCTGCAGGCTTTGCAGTATGGAATCTACAAACGGCAGTATCTGCTTTTACCTAACAACAACAACAACAACCTTTTTTCTCATGAAGTCGCATTTTCATGTATTTTTTTCTTTTCTTTCGCGTTTGATGTTTTGTTTATTTTATAATTTCAACATGTAATCAATTAATATACCACAGTTAACTTCACTCCAGCCTTATTCCACTGTATTACTGTGTAATTACACTGTGATACTTGGTCACATCCTTGAACCAAAGTATTGGATTTGTTGCACACTAAGACATCTATTTTAGATCTAATAATTAAATCTGACTATATTTTCAAAAGTGATTTTGGATCTCTGAATTATGTTTTCAACCTGTTGATGCCTATTTATCACTTCACTGGACATATATGGTACTCTTTAAAAACAAAAAGATTTGATTTCATTGATATCCATTCTTTCTATTCTTCTTCCTTTTCCCATTATTATGGAGAAATGAATACCTGTGAGAGGATCTCTTTGACCATCTAGTGGTGGCTGAGTGTAGTTCACTTCAACTGCTGGTTTACGTATTGACTATTGTTTTTTAGTAAAATTGTCATGTGAACATTTGCACTATGAAATATAATATTAACAATAAAAAACGGACCTATCATTCTGCCGATAGCTTGATTATAGCGTGACATACTGTGAGCACCTTTTTGCAGGCGTGCTCAGATTACATGTTAACACCCATCATACATCTTCTTTTCTTCCAAAACCTTCATCTAGTCTTTACCAACTCATGCTGCTTAATAAATCATCAGTGGTCCCAACCACTTGCAGCTGTTTTGAGCACAAACAAGGAGCAAAGGTTGAACTGTTCCGCTCTTCTCATGTCGAAACATGAAAAGCAACTCTGTGTTGTCAGGAGGTGCTGCATGAGTTCTTATGACAGATCACAGTGCAGGCCTCTACCTTCCATTTTTTCCCCTTGTAGTGCAGTGATTTACTTCTTAGTCATTTATTTAAGTCTTTTTCAAATACAGCAAACATGAACAACTTGGTGCATTCATTTATTCTTTATTTTGCTCATGTTGCATGGAGAATAAAGTAACTAAAATACTACAATCAAACTGTATCCTTGAAGAGCCAGTTGAAGGCTTCATTCTTCATCATGTGCTTTCTGTATAGAAAAAATGTTAGATAATCAGAATTAATTCCTCATTAACAGTGGTGAAAGAAGTATTCAGATCCTTTAGTAAAAGTACTACTACCACACTATAAAAAATACTCCGTTACATGTAAAAGTCCTGCATTGAAAATGTTACTTAAGTAAAAGTATGCAAGTATCATCAGGAAAATGTATTAAAAGTTTTTTAAAAAACGGACTTTTAGGCCTATATATTGTTGGGTAGTTAACTTTTTAATAAAACATTGTATTTTATAAACTACATTCATTTTGTTTGCAAAAATCTTAATTTGGAAAGTAACTAAAGCTGTCAGATGAATGTAGTAGAGTAAAGGTACAATATTTCCCTCTGAAATGTAGCAGAGTAGAAGTAGAAAGTGGCATTAAAGGAAAAGACTCAAGTAAAGTACAAGTACCTCAACATTTGAAAGTACAGTACTTGAGTAAATGTGATTAGTTACATTCCACCACTGCTCATTAAAGTTACTCTCTGCATTGCGTGATTCCAAGGTGTAGTTGTTGAATCTTAATGATTACTGACCTTAGCACCAGTGTCACGGCTCTTTGCTCTCAGCTTGTTGACCTGAGACTCGGCGATGTCGGCCCTCTCCTCGGCTTCCTCCAGCTCATGCTGCAACTTGCGCAACTTGCCCACATTTGTATTGGACTGTTCTTCCTAAAGAATCAACATGAGAGTATTGGAAATTGTTATGGAGCTGGCTCATAAAGAGGCAAATGGACCATATTTCAGTAAATGAAGCTGCAGTCATTTTCACTTACAGCCTCCTCTGCAGTTCGCTTGTAGGATTTCACTTTCAGTTGCAACTTATCCACCAAGTCCTGCAGACGGTTCAGATTCTTTTTGTCCTCCTCCGTCTGTTAAAATAGAACAAAAGACAGAGTGCTTGCTAAAGAATGACCTCTTATATTTTGTTGAATGTTCATCACGGAGTCATTGTGGCTGCAGCGTGTAGCCTACCTGGTAGGTGAGCTCTTTGATGCGCCTCTCGTACTTGCGGATACCTTTCACTGCGTCGCTGCTTCTCTTTTGCTCCAGATCCACCTCATTTTCCAACTCTCTCACCTTGAGGATGAGGATGAGAGAGGATGGATGAAGCTTTATTGTATTGTGCACTGGTATTGTGAGGCAACACTGTGGCAGTTAGAAATACTCACCCTGGCCTCCAGCTTCTGGATCTGCTTCTTGCCACCTTTCATGGCTATTTGCTCTGCTTCGTCCAGCCGGTGCTGCAGGTCTTTGATGGTTTGTTCCATGTTTTTCTTCATACGCTCCAGGTGAGAGCTGGTGTCCTGTTCCTTCTTTAGCTCCTCTGCCATCATGGCCGCATCCGTAATGGCCTTCTTCGCCTTCTCCTCAGCATTTCTGCACTCCTGCACCGCCTCCTCCGCCTCAGACTGAAGCTGAGCCGTGTCGCTCTCAAGCTTCTTCTTCTGGTTCAGCAGGCTGGTGTTCTGCACCCAATCACAGTTTTACAATGAACACTTTCAGGAAAATTAGTATGCGACGTGAATAACATGACATGATGATTTTTATGTATTTATATTAGTCTGTTTAATTTATCAAACAAACAAACAACTGAATGCAAACCCAAAATTCCAATTCCTGAGTGAAAAGGAGAACGAAGATTCTATATAATCTGCCCCCCTTTCACAAAACATACATTAAAGAGCCCCTATTATGCTTTTTTTATTTTTCCCATCTTTAAGTGTCTTATATAGTTGTTTTATAGTTTTGATTCATAGAGTACGAATAGAGCTTTCTCTCTCTCAGACAGCACTTTTTCTCAACTGCCTGAAAAGCCTCACCCACATTCCTGTTTGAAATTCCTCAATCAGTGACATCAATGTCAATCAATGAATAATTATTTGATATACCTGAGAGTGCAGCAGCTGAACTCTCTCACTGACATCCAGCAGCTCCTGCTCAGCCAGTTTACGGCCTCTCTCGGTCTGCTCCAGCGCAGACCTCAGCTCATCGAGCTCCGCCTGCAGCAGGTTGTTACGTCTCTCCACGATGGCAATGTTCTCCTTCAGATCTTCATTGGCACGGAGAGCCTCATCCAGCTGCAGCTGCGCGTCCTAGTCAGAAAGAGTTTTGAAAAATCTTTAAATGCTTTATTTCAATAATCAAACGCCTGCACACTGTCTAAATTGCAAAAATAAATGTAATAGCTGACAGCGTTTCGGTAGTAGACCATCATCAGGCAAATGGTGCTATACCATCTGGTATGATATATTATTGTTACTATAGAGAGTGTTGTATTTCATCTTAATATCTATCATAACCATGGGAATGAGAATGAATTTTGTAATTTTGCCTTATTTCATGTGGAAGTTGGTGATTGGTGCAGACAGTCACATATAATAGATGGCTTCTCAGTATCACAGTAACACCATTTGCCTGATAACGGTCTAGTACTGAAATGTCGGAAGCTATTACATTCATTTTTGCAAGTTAGACAGTGTGCCAAGGGACATGGGATTTTTTTTTCTTTCTGGTGTGCACAAGATACTTTCTGGTGCACACAGGAAACCAATCTGAGTAGCAGTCAGAATAGCTGCCAAGGAGGACGTATTCATCTCCCTGAAAACGCAACGAAATGTACCTGATAGTGTCATCAACAAAATTAAAGATGATAAGGCAACTGTTAACTAATTTCATGCTGTGAATGTGAAATATTAACTTTAGCCACGTAACGTTAACCCTACTTTCTTAGCATCATTTTGCTAGCCTTAGATTGATTTCTTGTGAGCATGAGATACTTTTGCGTGCGTGACAAGAAGTTTCTCGTGCGCACCAGAACATTACTCATGCGCACAAGAAAAAAAAATTAATGTCATGTCCCCTTAGGGGCTCCGTGATATGCGGGAGTTTCGTTGCAACTTTTGTTTGCAAAAAAAGAACAGAACAGAAAAAAGTATTTTTTTGTTCTGATTAATTCAAAGTAAAAAGAAAACGTGTATAGTCTCTATGGTACCTTCAGGTGAGAATGGATTCCCTTGAGCTGCTTCTGAGCCTCTGCAGCCTGCCTGTTGGCCAGGCTCAGCTGGATCTCCATCTCATTCAGGTCTCCCTCCATCTTCTTTTTCACCCTGAGAGCCTCATTTCTGCTGCGAGTCTCAGACTCCAGGGAGCTCTGCAGGGTGTCCACCGTTTTCTGATAGTTGCGCTTGGCCTGTTCCATCTCCTCGTCCTTCTCGGCCAGCTTTCGCTCAATTTCCCCCTTCACCTGATTGAACTCCAGCTGAGCTCGGAGGATCTTACTCTCCTCATGCTCGAGGGAAGCCTGTCAAAAACAACCAATCTCTGTATATCTTTCAAAGCATCAAAAAGGTACATCCAGCGAATTGATCAATGGTAAGAAATGGCATATACATCAGACAATATTTAATGTTTCTTCACCTCAGCTTCCTCCAGAGCAGATTGTAGCTCCGCCTTCTCCTGCTCCAGCTGTTTACGGATCTTCTCCAGCTCGTGGATGCTCTTTCCTCCCTCACCAAGTTGTTCAGTCAGGTCAGAGATTTCCCCTATTTTGTGCATATTCATTTATTTTACTACTGTCCCAGCCTCCCCCACTGTATTCAGTGTATGTCGAAGAAAAATCACGTTTTAATTATATCTCCCTACCTTGGAGATTCTTATTTTCTCTTTTCATGGTCTCCAGATGATCCAGAGATTCTTCATAAGAGTTCTTCAGTTTGAAGATCTCAGTGCTGAGAGAACGAGCTTCTTTCTGGGAACTTTCCAGCTCACTTTGAGACTCCTCATACTTCTGCTTCCACTCAGCAAGGACCTAAATTGTACATTCAATGATGTCATGCTATTAAATAATACACACACTCAACTTGTACATTCAGAAATGAATTCTGTACTAGAATATGCTCAGCTGGAATGAGTCCCTGTCATTTCAGACGTTATTACCTTGTCAAAGTTTCTTTGTTTCTTGTCCAGAGCTGCAGCAGCAGCATTAGATCTCTCCACATCCACCATGAGATCTTCAATCTCACCCTGAAGCCTGTGTTTGGTTTTCTCCAGGGAGGACCCTTTAGCATTAGCAGCTTCAACAGCTTCTTCTGCATCCTGTAAGCGTTGAGCAAGCTTTTTCCTAAGAGCAAACATGAAAGTATCAAATCATTACCTCACAGATAAACAGTGGTTAAAGTACTAGTACCACACTGTAAAAAATAATCTGTTACAAATAAAAGTCCTGCATTGAAAATGCTATTTAAGTAGAAGTACATTAGTATCATCAGGAAAATGTACTTAAAGTATTAAAAGTAAAAGTCCTCACATTTTAGAAACTGGAAACGATCAAAGCTGTTCTGTCAATCAACTACAGTAAGTGTTTAATCATTTTAGCTGAACCTGTAAACCTGTATAATGTTGGGTGTTTTAATTTATAATAAAACATCATAATTTATAAACTTCATGTGTTTTGTGTGCAAAAATCTTAATTTGTAAAGTAACTAAAGATGTCAGATTAATGTAGTGGAGTAAAAGTATATTTTTGCTCTGAAATGTAGCGGAGTAGAAGTAGAAAATGGCATGAAAAGAAAAGACTCAAGTAAAGTACAAGTACCTCAAATTTGTACTTACGGACAGTACTTGGGAAACATGTACTTAGTTACAAATGAGCATATCAGGGTCAAGATGGCTCTACTGAATGCTTACTTTGCTTCTTCCAGCTCCTCCATTCTCTGGATGGCATCAGTTTCGTACTTGGTTCTCCACTGAGCCACCTCAGCGTTTGCCTTGGACATGCCGCGCTGGAGCTCAGCTTTGGCCTCCTGCTCCTCCTCAAACTGCTCCCTCAACAGATCACAGTCATGTCGGGAAGACTGCACTGCATGGGCGAGTGCATTCTTAGCCTTTGGTAAAGAAACATGAGGTCAAGTTCTTTTGCCAGTAGACATCGGGCACTGTGTTTTAAATGCAGTACTTCTTAAAGAGCTACCTTGACTTCTTCCTCTAGTTGTCTCTTGAGGTCTTCAATCTGCTGAGTGTAGGACTGTTTCCCTCTAGTCAGCTGAGAGATCAAAGAGCCCTTCTCGTCCATCTGCCTGGCAAATTCACCTGTAAAATAAAGGTATGTAAGCCCCGATATCAAGCTGCACTTATTGCTATTGTGACACTTCAGCTCACATGCTCGGATCTTCTGGGGTGGGTTGCTAAAAGGTGTGTATTAGTAACAGTAAAAACAGCATCTAAATGTGAGTGTGTGTTAAACTGATTACCATTTTCTGTCTGAAGCTTTGCTTTTTGCATCGAGAAGTCATTAATGATACGCTGGCCTTCCTCCGATTTCGTCTTGTATTCACTCATTTGATCCTCCAGAGTGCGACACATTTTCTCCGAGTTGGTCTGAGTTAAAGGAGACATATTAATATGTAAATCATAGAATGTAGTCTACATGACCCAAGCATTATTTTTTGTATATTATGTCAACACAGTTTGACATTTCGCAAAAAAACTCTAGCCTACTTAAATGAGAAGATCAATACCACTTTCATGTCTGAGAATCTAACGCTCTGCAAGAAAGCGAACAAACATAATGTTACTTCCCAAAATGTCAAACTGTTCCTTTTGTCGTCTGTATGGTAAATATGGAGCTAAGTCAGTAACCAGTTATCTGAGTATAGCTTAGCACAAAGATTGCAAATAGCGGGAAACAGCTAGCTTGCCTCTTCCCATAGATACAACAGTCTTGTCTCTATGTTAAGGCAAGTTAACCAGCTGTTGGCAGTAGCTTCATACTGCACAGACATGACAGTGGCAGCAATCTTCTCATACTCTCAACTCTCGGCAAGAAAGAATACTGCATATTTCACAAAATGTTTAAGGATGTGTTCGACGAAAACTTTTTTTTTTTGTCTTACTTTAGCTTTGGCAATCTGCTCCATGTTGGACACCACGTCATCCAGCTCCAGTCTGAGCTCACTCTTTTCTTTCTCTAGCTTCTGTTTGACTCTTTGCAGGTTGTCAATCTGCTCTCCCAGGTCAGCCACGCTATCTGCGCTTTTCTTTCTAAGTGCAGCAGCAGTGGCTTCATGCTGTAGAGTGGCCTCTTCAAGATCTCTGCGCATCTTCTGAAACTCAGCCTCCCTCTTCTTGTTCATCTCGATCTGGGCAGAGGTGGCTCCTCCGGCCTCTTCCAGCCTCTCACTGATCTCTTCCAGCTCTCTGGATAAGTCAGACCTCTGTTTCTCCACCTTAGCTCTGGCAGCTCGCTCTGCCTCCAGTTCTTCCTCCAGCTCTTCAATGCGAGCCTTGAGGAAATTCATCAGATGATTACAAAGTTTAAGTTGGATTTTACAAAATAAAGATAATGCTACAGATGAAACCTGTTTGTGCAGTTACCTGTAATTCCTTCAGTTTCTTCAGGAGTTGAGCACCAATGGCCTGTTCATCTTCAAGCTTACTTAGCTGCTGGCTGATTTCAAAGTCTTTCCTACATTTAATGACAAAATGGTTTGCATTAGTAATCAGCTGTTGTAGCACAATGGACATTGTGTTTGTGGTTGTAAAAGTTTAGTTTTACTTTTTGAGCTTTTCATCCAGCTGCTGCTTGTCATTCTCCAGATCCATCAAACTTTCTTGGGTTAACTTTAAGTCCCCTTCCAATTTTCTCTTGGCTCTTTCCAGATCCATCCGCACTTTCTTCTCTTGTTCCAATGATCCTTCAAGCTAACAGACAAACAATTCCAAACATTTCTCTGTAAATTGTGTCCCCAGAACTTGAGATTTAGTCCCAAATATCATTGTACTTACATCATCGACTTGCTGCTCCAGCTTGGTTTTGGCCTTGGTCAGACAGTTGACTTTGTCCTCTTCACTCTGCAGGTCGTCAAGCGTTTGCTGGTGAGCCTCCTGAAGAGCTTTCTTCTCTTTGGTCAACTTAGCAATAATTTCATCCAAAGCTGACATCTCTTCAGTCATGTTTTTAACCTTAGAAAACACTTGGTGTTAAGTCAAGAATAGAAACATTCTTCTCAATGAATTCATGTAAACACTCTTTAAACCTGCAATAACTTATTTTTTGGCCACTTGTGAACACAACATTGACATATTGGAAACTTTTAAGTTGATAGTGAACTTTTTAGCATACTGTTGCCTATTTATGCATCAAGCAGACTGAGAAAAATGTAAAAGAATTTAGAGTCGTGGTGATGGCCACCTGTCAAATGTAAGTCCATTATTCGCTCTGGTTTAGGTTTCTATTCTTTATATGTTCAATGCTCCATTCATTTTACCAGCTAGCTGGTAAATTAATCAAAACAATGAATTTGTGGGCTATAAAACCCAAACAATGAGCTAAAAAAAGCTAAAATCTTCTTAAGAGCTGAGAAGAACAGTGGTCAGGGGACAATTCTCTGTAGGTTTGGAACTGCAAACCTACAATTATAGCTTTTTCATTACCTTGTTCTCTGTGGCATGCTTTTCCTTTTCCACTTTAGCCAGAGTCAGCTCCAGATCATCAATGTCCTTCTTGAGTTCTGAACACTCATCCTCCAGCTTTCTCTTCTTGGAAGTCAGCTCTGAATTCATCTCCTCTTCATCTTCCAGTCTCTCTGTCAGCTCTTTGGTTTTAGCCTCAAACTGGATCTTACTCTTAATCAGACCCTCACAGCGCTCCTCGGCATCTGAAAGATTGTCTTGTTCCTGCAGACAGTAGATTTTACAATTGTTGTTACTATCACATTTCTGTAAGTACATTGCTATACGTTTTAGGTCAACGGAATGAATGATCTTACAGATTGAACTTGGAGCTGCAGGTCGTTCTTCTCTTGGAGAAGGGTGACCATTTTTTCCTCCAGCTCTTTCCTGCGGGCTTCAGATTTAGCATGAGCCTCTTTGAGCTTTATAAACTCCTCCTTCATGTTTGCCATCTCCTTCTCAGTCTCGGCTGATTTCAACAGAGGTTTGATCTTGAAGTACAACTTCATCCAGGGCCAATTCTTGACACCCATGAAGGCTCGCACATTCCACTGGATCACCAGTAAGGAATCCCTGTCGACAACATCAGTAAGCTTGAATCAATGTTTCTGTACCTTGTCTTTTGTTTTTTAGATTAAATGTTGAAAGTAATGCAACAACCTTCGTTCAACAATTTTCTGGAACTCAAGTCTGGCGAGCATTCCTCTGGCTCTGGCTTGAATTCCTGTGATGATGAGAGAGAGACGATCATCTCTCATCTCCTCAAGAAGACCAAGCAGACCAGCTTTGAAGAACACCTGAAATTGAAAGAAAGTTTTCCGTAACCTCTCCCCGGCACTGATATTTATTCCAACATTGAACCCTCCTCTTTGTAAACAGAACCAACCTTTGTGTGTCCCAGTTTATAATGATCATGGTCAATATCCAAAGTGCCCAAAAGTTTTTCTGCTCCTTTCTTATTGTCAATGAACTGTCCGTCAGGGATAGCATTAGGGTTCAGGATGCGATATCTGAAACGGTACAACCATGATATTATTACAATTATTGAATGAATTTGCACAAAAATTACAACATCAAATAAATTAGTTAAAACATTACACAAGCTGAGCCACTCCAGATCAAGTTCCTAATCTGATTGGTTTATGACATCCTACCCAGCCCATCCGACTTTTTCTGCTGGGGTCTGGCAGACATGCCGGCATGCCCACTTTGTCAGGAAAAGTTGTTGTCCAAAGACCTTGCGGGAGGGGCACAACCGGTGGCGTCCAGGTGCTTAGGGGAACAGCAGATGCCACTTGCACAGGGATTATCAGCAGCAAACCAGCTCCACCCAACAAGTAAGTAAACTGGCTCTTTGGGGAAAACCCGCACACAACACTCAAGATCATCAAAGGGCGTCTTGCCACTGCTCAGGGCTGGAAGCTGAAGGTTGACCTAGAGAAGCAGCTGAAGTTCCCAGATGCAGAGACATGGTGTCCGAAACAGCAAAACTGGGTTTTCTGTTAGAACTGACTGTCCTCTGGGAAAACTGGACAAGGGATTGGAGAGCCTTTGGTCAGTGCTGTCACTGGTCAAGACCTCAACTGCAGGGATATCACTAAGTTGCCTGTGCATTGTCTTATGTAGGCAGGAGAAGAAGTTCTGGCTGTCTGACACAAGTCTGGTATTGGTGATGACTTGCTCTCAGTTTAGGTGGTCTTGACTACAACACTGCCTTTGGTCCTTGGCCAAGGAGCTTGAAGTACCAGCCAACCTTGATGGGCACAGACAGAGATATCGGGAACATCACTTATGCCACAGAAAAGGCAACAAGATGGCTGTGGATCAAGACCTGTGGACTACACACACTACCTACACAAGTTAGGACCTGATTCATCCCGGCCTGTTTGCCTAGACACTGATGTTGAGTCCAAGTGCATTGCAAGAGTTGTGAAAGAGCAATACAATTTTTGAAAGAACAAAAAGTAAACAGTGATTTTTCTTGCCTTTGTTTGAAGTCTCCATACTGGATCCTGTTGGGGAATCCCTTCCTGCAGATCCTGATTCCTTCCAGCACACCGTTACAGCGCAGCTGGTGCATGACCAGAGGATTCTCCATCGCCCCAGGAGTCTTGGTCTCATTCGGGATGATGCAGCGCACAAAGTGGGGGTGAGTTGACTTGAGATTGGTCATCAGTTTGTTTAAGTTCTCCTGTACATGAAGACAATAAATATTAACAGTTTCCATATACCAAATGTAGGACATATACCAAACCTTAAATATATTTTACCCTGTGCAGTGCAGACACAGTCTGGAAGGAAGATCCTTTCTTCTTTGCTCCCTTTCCCTTGGCTGCTGCATCTTGGGTTGGATGGAAGATGTACATATAAACGTGTTATGTTCTTCCTCATTGATATTCTGGATATTTCAAAGATAAACAATTAGTTTGGTCAAAGATCCCTTACCTGCATCTGAACCAGAATATCCAGCAAACAGAACAGACAGTAACTTCAGGTTGGACTTCTGAAACAGTCCAACCACGGTCTCATTCAGTGGGTCCTTGTTCTTCACCAGCCAGTTACCGATATTGTAATCAACAATACCAGCATAGTGAACCAGGGAGAAATGAGCCTCTGGTTTCCCCTTTACTACCCGGGGCTTCTGGAAGTTGGGACTTTTACCCAGATGATTGTCATACAGTTTGGCTGTAAATGTTGCGTCACTGGCTTTTGGAAACATGCACTCCTCTTCAAGGATGGACATGATGCCCATGGGCTGAAGGAAGAAATTGATGGCAATTAATTAAATGTAAACCTGTCACAAAGAATAGCTTACATTTGTTACAATTCTAAAATCCAATTAGAGTCTGCACCAACCTTCTCAATGAGTTCAATGCACGCTGCCAAGTCCATACCAAAGTCAATGAATACCCACACAATTCCCTCTTTCTTGTACTCTTCTTGTTCCAGGACAAACATGTGGTGGTTGAAGAACTGCTGCAGCTTCTCATTAGTATAGTTGATGCATAGTTGCTCAAAGGTGTTGAACTAGGAAGAGCATTCAATGAGAGAAGTTAGAGAAAGTTGATTTTATTCTCACGCCAAAAAAACCTTTAATACTCACGTCAAAGATCTCAAATCCAGCAATGTCTAGCACACCGATGAAGTACTGGCGAGGTTGCTTGGTTTCCAGAGATTGGTTGATTCTTATCACCATCCACAAGAACATTTTCTCATACACTGACTTGGCCAGTGCACCAATAGAGTAGTTCACCTAGATAATTGCAACAAAAACAATTACATTAAAAGTTAAACTCATTTTATTCTTAACCCGTGATGGATTTCACTGCAGCGCCTGCATTTTCAACTTACTTGCTGCACACTTTGCCCTTTGGTGACCCACTCGTTGCCTACTTTCACTCTTGGGTGACACAGGCCCTTGATGAGGTCAGCAGAGTTCAAGCCCATCAGATAGGCCACTTTGTCTGTATCTATAATGGATTTTGTGTAGAAGAAGCATTTACAACATTGTTTTGTGTCAAAAAGGCATGCATTGGTGGTAGTTATACTCGTTTTAATAGAATAAAAGTAAACTGTTCTTTATTGTCCTGATGATCCTTTACCCTCGGTGCCGTCAGGCTCTGCCTGCTCTTCCCTCTGTTTCTGTTTGAACTTCATGTTTCCATAATGCATGATGGCACCAGTCAGCTTGTAGATGCCATTCTTCTCCTCTTGTGTGAAGCCCAGGACATCAAAAGCATCCTTAAACAATGACATTTAAATTTAAGTTAGTTTTAAACCTTTTTGTGTGGAATTTTTAACGAGCACTATGTTACACTTACATCGGTAGCAATCAGCTCGTCTGAGTCATCAATGGATTCTACAGTTGTCACTCCTTGGGAGATGAAGGCGTAGTCATAGGGGTTGTTGGTGATTAGCAGCATATCTGTCAAAGACAAAAGTGTCAGAGTTTGTGCATGTGGCGTTGCTGTGGGGTCAAATATATTATATGTTTCATCCAGCACTTACCCAGCAGTTCTGGTTTCTTTTGGGACAGAATCTGGTAGAAGATATGGTAGTCTCTTTCAGCCTTGAGCTGAAAAGTGACACGGGATTTCTCCAGCAGATCTGACAAAAAATGACAATGGGATGATATGTTATAGTTCACATTCTAGAGGATGGTCTTGACATAGTCTTAATGTAAAGTGTCCTGAGATAACTTCTGTTATGATTTGACACTATAAATTAAATAAAATTGAATATAATTTAATTGAATTGAAAAATCCCAGGGTACTGTACTGCACAATGGAGATGTTCATGTCACACTCTGCTTACATGTCTCAATGTCAGCAGAAGCCAACTTTCCAGTGGTACCAAAGTGGATTCGAATGAATTTGCCCTGGGAGAAGCAAGAAAAGGACGATTAGAAATCTGGGTTTGGGGCACTGTTGGGCACAATATTAAATAAAAATAAATAAAATGAGTAATAAGGAAACTCACAAATCTGGATGAGTTGTCATTTCTGATGGTCTTAGCATTTCCAAAGGCCTCCAAAGCAGGGTTGGCCTGGATGATTTGATCCTCCAGGGTTCCCTGTGGATTTAAAATATGCAAAATTTAGGCCAGAAAACTTAATTTATAATGCTTATCATAATATGTACAATCAGACCAACCTTTTTCTCCTGAGCAGCATCCTTCTTGCCAGAAACAGCTGCAATGCTGGCAAAGTACTGGATAACTCTCTTGGTGTTCACAGTCTTTCCTGCACCAGATTCTCCACTGCCAATGCAAACAAAGGTGAACTGAGCACGTCATGAACACAAAACATAAACTCTGTTCTTTAATCGGAACAAGATTTTACTTTCATGAATTACTTACGTGATAAGGACAGATTGGTTTTCTCTGTCTGCAAGATTTAAGACAATGTTCTGTTATGTTTAAATGTTGGGTGGTATAAGAGATTACATAGCGCTGCATCAGAGACATATACAAAGAGCTGAATATACCTGACAGCATGTACTGGTAGGCATTGTCAGAGATGGAGTAGATGTGAGGAGGAGCTTCACTCCTTTTTTTTCCTCTGTAGGCGTTGACCACCTCCTGCTCGTACACTGGCAGCCGCTTGTAGGGGTTGACAGTCACACAGAACAGCCCTGAGTAGGTCTTTGGACAATGACATAAAAAATAAGTCACTTTGGACTAAAGATTTCATACAGTGGAAAGATTGGTGGATTTGTAGTCATTACTCACGTAGATCATCCATGCTGCATAACGCTCTTTGAGGTTAAACAACACAGCAGGTTCATGGAGGAAGGTGAACATCGCCATGTCCTCAATTTTATCGAACTTAGGCGGGTTCTGAGGGTGGATATCTTCCTCCTTATGGGTTACAGTCTGAAATGATTTACCACAGGGAATATCTTAATTGAAATTGCTGTAAAAGTATTAGTTTACAGTGTCACAACAAATTTCCCTCTTACAATGACAATTAGTCACTGTAAATATCTGACATACTTACTTTTCCAAATTCAGTTTCAACAGTGACTTTGGCACCGTCTCTGGTGGTGACTACGGCTTTAACATACTCCGCCTCAGGGTCAGGCACAAAACACTGCCTCTTTATATCAAAGGCTCGAGTCTGGGCCTCCAGACGCTCCTTATCTGACTTTCTTAGAAAGGAAGCAGCGAGCCCAAACTCCGCCATGAGAGCGTCGCCCATCTTGAAAGCTGTGAACAAAGAACATGGTTTGATAACATGGTCCCTGGAGAAGCACTTGTGAAACCTATAGGGTGATTTGTTGTAAGTTTATGATTGAATGCATTTCTATCGAAAATGTGCAGGACATCACAGACATTATCGTACTTAAGTTATTCAGTAAGTAGAAAACCAAACAGAACCTAAAAGACGGTAGATACCTATAAACTATGATAACAAACATTTACAATGCAAGTATATCATGTCATCATATGTCCTTTTTTAAGCCAGGGGTTCAGAAACTACCAGCAGATGTCGTTTTGAGTCTATTCATTTTCATATATTAATTTTATTTTGAAAAACAAACAGCATGAAACTATTTACCTTTTTACTTTTCCTCTACCCCTTGATATATTTGGTGTGGTGTGTCTCTAAAAAGAAATTTAAAAAAAGTCAGATTGTATTTTCGATTGTATATGTGATGTGATAGTTGAGTCGTGTGTGAAATGTAGGTATACTTACTGCAGTTGCTGTGTTCGTGTTCTTACTCCTCTTTCTGAACCCCTCTTTATATTCATCCAGGAGGCAGAACTTTGAAACCCAGGCGCCATATAAGGTAGGAAGAAAAAAACAAAGGAAGCTAATTAAAGGAAAGGGAGATCTATATTTGGACCTTAAGGTCATGTAACAATTGGCCAGTGAATTAAAACTCATGAGCTGTTCTTGGATCAGCATCTATTGTTATTTTAGATATTTTAGATATTTGATGTATGCAAGTTGATCTTTTTTTATTATATTAAAGAACTTTCCAACACATTTAATTGCCAGAATTGTTTATGTTAATCTAGTCCCGTCTGTTCCTCAAGAAATAAATATGTTTTTGTGGTAATATTATTTACAAAGAAGTGTGAGCGTCATTAAACATTGTCCTATGTCATTTATTTTTAACCTAAGACCACTGCATGTGCGTCTGTCACTACTAATACAGGCCCTGTCTGTCTTCCATTGTCCAGGAGGACAAAGATAAACTTGTGAATTTCTGACTTGGATTGCTTGTCCTGATCCTTGTTTGTCTCCCAGTGGACCTCAGCTGACCCTCCTCCATCTAGTGTAACAGATTGGGTATGACAGTTGCTTGCTTGCAAAGGTTTTAGCGCCCATACTGTAGTACATACATAATCCTATGGGCCTTACAGAATACTTATCACCTTCATTATCAATCAGAACAGGCCAATGCTTTCTGTCACATTAACAGAGGAGATCCTTAAATCAGGTGTTTATTGAGTGGACCACCTGAAGACCTCTTCAAGAAGCACACGTGCCCTTTTGACTTTAACAACTTCACACGTTCAACTTGACAGTTGCTGGAGTTGTCTGCACCCAGGGTACCATTCCTCAGCACATCAAGAGGCGGCGTTGAGGCTTTCATTCCCAGTTGCTTGTGGTCTTCTGCTGTCAACACTTATGATGGCGCTTCATAAGCCTTCCTATATGCAGCAGGGGCTCTGGCTATTGTTCAAATAGTTTCTTAGACAGATCCATATCTGTCTAGGTTGGTGGTAATAGTTAACAGACATATTCTGGGTCATAGGTGTATTGTTTTTATTTCAATCTTGTTTTTTTTAGGTATATCATTTCTGTTACATTAGAAGTCAATAATTGTTTCATAATTAAGAATTTGGTTAAAGGAGCACTCCACTAATATTTTTACATGAATATCTGTTCGCTGGTTACGAGGTGTACACACAGTCAAAGCCTGTGTTTAAAGGATGTTAAAGTGTAAAGCTCATTTGCTTTCTTGCTGAGAGCTATAGGAGAAGATCAATACTACTCGTGTACGCTACATATGACTGATTAGCCTAGCTTAGCATGAAGACTGGAAACACGTCAAAACAGCTTGTATGGATGAGATATGTTAATTGAGTTAGTTTAGAGGTGCTGGTAGGTGGATTCTGTCACCTTTGGACAGAACCAGGCTAGCTGTTTCCCCCTGATACCAGTCTTTATGCTAAGCTAAGCTAACTGGCTGCTTTCTGTAGTTGTTTTCAATGTACAGTCATGATAATGGTACCGATCTTATCATCTAACTACCCAGAATAAAGCAAATAAGTGTATTTCTTAAAATGTCTCTTTCATTTCAGGAAAGACACCATTGAGTAACACTATGAGAAGTGTAGCAGTGTGACCCAAGCTAAGTACAACAAGTGAGGATATCTCAGCCTCTACCACATTGATTTTGACCATTATTTTTTCAAATCTGTCTCTAAAAAGTCCCCAAACTGCAATACTAAATTGCTGATATTATATATCATATATTATATGATATCATATTCTCCTATTTACAGACTCCTGAGTATTTTAAAAGGTTTCCAACTCGTTGTCTTGAAAACAAACCCGAGTGGATTGAGAGGTGTTGATGGCACATTGTTTCTTTGCTTTTGTCCTTGAGCTCAGAGATCACCACATGACATTTACAAAGCCTGAGAAATGTCTTTGGCACACTGAGACGGATCGCAAAGGCACAGTGACACATTATATCAAACTTAGACCTCACTCTTAGTGGCTCTGTCTCACTCACACACAGCCAGAGCATACCAAATATGAAAGTGCTATTATAAAACACCATTGCATCTTCAATACATCCTGTCTATTCAAACTCTGTTCGACCAAAAGAAAAGCGATGTTTGGTGATCAGCTGCTGAAATGTTTTCCCTGTTTCCTCCTTCCTGTGTGCTTGTACCATGAGCCAATTATTAGTAAAATAAAAAGGCATATACTAATAAACATCATGGAGCCTCTGAATCAATGAATTTTGAGAACATCTTCACTTTCTTATATTTTTCTTGTGTTTTTTTTTTTTGTCCATGCCATTGAGAGATATCACGTTAAAGGTTCAGTGTGAACAACATAACAGTTGCAGCTGTTGTTCAGCAAGCAGGTCAACATACAATATACTGGCACTAAGTGCTTCATAATACTGAAACCCCACACTCCTTCTTTCTGGCTGTTTCCTTTGATTCATCCTTGAGGACAAAGATAACCCTGTGAAATAGTTAAGGGATTTGTTCTGAGCTCAAGTGAATGCACTGTTGTTTGTCCTTCTCAGCTGTGACTTTACCAGTGTGTGTGTGTGTGTGTGTGTGTGTGTGTGTGTGTGTGTGTGTGTGTGTGTGTGTGTGTGTGTGTGTGTGTGTGTGTGTGCGTGTTTGTATTCAATTCAAGAACAATTTTCTTTTCATGTGATTAAAATACTGAAGGCAGGCTAACAGTATTTGTGAGTTAAGGTCAATTATGTTTCATCAAGTGTCATACTGTACGAGGTGAAGTTACCCGTCACAAGGAAAATGTACAGATATCTTTTAGGTGATCATTTGGGAGGGGAATTCTTGGCAAAGTGTTGAGCTCCTTCAAGACCTTTGCACTAATCAACAAAAGCAACAGAAGGCTTTCTTCATTAGGCTTCAAAGGTGAAACAAACTTATCCCTGGCCCCCCGGACAGTGGTGGGATGTAACTAACTACATTTACTCAATACTGTCCTTGAGTACAATTTTGAGGTACTTGTACTTTACTTGAGTATTTTCATTTCATGCTAGTTTATTCGTCCAATACACTACATTTTAGAAGCCAATATTATACTCTTTAGTCCACTAAATTTTTTTACATCAGTTATAAATTATGTAATTTGCAGATTCAGATTATTAATATACGATACAATATTCAACTAATGAATTCTGATGTAATATTATAAATTGAGATAGCAAGCAAAATATAAAAAAAATTTAAACTAGCCCCACCTTTACCAGTTGCAACATTTGTGATGCTTACACATTAATGCATCAATTATTATAACTCAGTGAGATATTATTCTAAAGGGCCATTCTGCATAATAATAACTATTACTTTCGATACTTTAAGGATATTTTCATGCCAATACTTGTACTTTGGTACTTTGTGTATTTGGAATTTGTTTGGAAAGTGAGCTAATTGAATTCCAAGCAAACCAGATGTGCTGGGATAAAGCCTGACATATGGCGCATCTATCTCCGCTTACTTTTTTTTTGCAAGTGCACTGTCGCTGCATCCGAGACAGTTGTGATTGGATTAAAGAAATTTGCAAAAAAGAAAGAAAAACAAGACAGAGTGTTTTTTTACCTATCCCAGAATGATAAGCGGAAGACCAGACCATCGCTGACAGGACTACACAATCTACAGTCAACACAAGGCTCAAAGCAGCTATTTCTGCACTATGCCAATTGTAAAGCTGTCTACAAGGTGAAAATGTGTCTCAGACATAATTGGAGATGACAACTACTCTTCCAAGACCTCTGCATTGCATAACAAGACCTTTTCAACACTTGATGCCCCACACCTCAGGCCCGAACCCTGAGTAGTCTGATTAGCCTTCACATAGCTTTCCCTGTCTGCTGTCTCAGTCTCAGCTGTTGTATGAAGAGTTGGCCTCTGACATCGTCTTGATCTCCTGTCATTCTTTGTGTCAGCCACCTGATAAGTCTGTCTACCACGTTCTCACTCCCAACTTGTCACATACGCCCGCTTGGCCAGGACGCCTTGGTATCACTTTTAACCGCCCTGGGTACACCTTTGACGTAATATTTCAAAGGGTTAGGTTTAGGAAAGGCAACTACTTGGTTAGGTTACATACAGTGCATACGGAAAGTATTCACAGCGCTTCACTTTTTCCACATTTTGTTATGTTACAGCCTTATTCCAAAATGGATTACATTTATTTTTTCCCTCAAAATTCTACACATAATACCCCATAATGACAACTTAAAAAACGTTTGTTTGAGATTTTTGCAAATTTATTAAAAATACAAAAACAAAGTCACTTGTACATAAATATTCACAGCCTTAACGATCAAGCTCAAAATTGAGCTCAGGTGCATTCTGTATCCACTGATCATCCTTGAGATGTTTCTACAGCTTAATTGGAGTCCACCTGTGGTAAATTCAGTTGATTGGACATGATTTGGAAAGGCACACACCTGTCTATATAAGGGCCCACAGTTAACAGTGCATGTCAGACAACAAAACAAGCATGAAGTCGAAGGAATTGTCTGTAGACCTCAGAGACAGTCTCTAGGCACAGATCTGGGGATGGGTACAGAAAGATTTCTGCAGCTTTAGAGGTCCCAATGAGCACCGTGGCCTCCATCATCTGTAAATGGAAGAAGTTTGGAACCACCAGGCCTCTTCCTAGAGCTGGCCGTCCCTCTAAACTGAGTGATCGGGGGAGAAGGGCTTTAGTTAGGGAGGTGACCAATAACCCGATGGTCACTCTGACAGAGCTCCAGGGTTCCTCTGAGGAGAGAGGAGAATCTTCCAGAAGGACGACCATCGCTGCAGCACTCCACCAATCAGGCCTGTATGGTAGAGTGGCCAGACAGAAGCCACTCCTTAGTAAAAGGCACATGGCAGCCCGCCTGGAGTTTGCCAAAAGGCACATGAACAACTCTCAGACCATGAGAAACAAAATTCTCTGGTCTGGTGAGACAAAAATTGAACTTTTTGGCGTGAATGCCAAGCGTTATGTTTGGAGGACACCAGGCACCGCTCATCACCTGGCCAATACCATCCTTATAGTGAAGCATGGTGTTGGCAGAATCATGCTGTGGGGATGTTTTTCAGTGGCAGGAACTGGGAGACTAGTCAGGATTGAGGGAAAGATGAATGCAGCAATGTACAGAGACATCCTGGAAGAAAACCTGCTCCAGAGCGCTCTTGACCTCAGACTGGGGTGACGGTTCATCTTTCAACAGGACAACGACCCTAAGCACACAGCCAAGATATCGAAGGAGTGGCTTCAGGACAACTCTGAATGTCCTAGAGTGGCCCAACCAGAGCCCAGACTTGAATCCCATTGAACATCTCTGGAGGGATCTGAAAATGGCTGTGCACCGACGCTCCCCGTCCAACCTGATGGAGCTCGAGACGTTCTGTAAAGAGGAATGGGCGAAACTGGCCAAAGAGAGGTGTGACAAGCTTGTGGGTTTATATTCCAAAAGACTTGAGGCTGTAATTGCTGCCAAAGGTGCCACAACAAAGTATTTAACAAAGGCTGTGAATACTTATGTATATATATATTTTTGTTTTCTAATAAATTTGCAAACATTTAAAAAGTTTTCATGTTATTATGGGGTATTGTGTGTAGAATTTTGACAAAAAAAAATAAATTTAATCCATTTTGGAATAAAGCTGTAACATAACGAAATGTGGAGAAAGTGAAGCGCTGTGAATACTTTCCGTATGCACTGTACGTAACATAAGTCAACGTTGACTTATGGTTTCACACAAGACGCAAACAGCTAGGTTAAAAGTTCTGGGTTTCTTTCCCTCCACCCTACACAGACTTTATTGCTTTTTAATACGTCATTTGACAGTGCCACGGTTGAAGCCCAGTGCTAGTGTGTGTATATATATATATATATATATATATATATATATATATATATATATATATATATATATATATATATATATATATATATATATATATATATATATATATATATATATATATATATATATATATATATATATATATATAAAAAAAAAAAAAAAAATTGAAATTTTTTTTTTTTTCCTAGGATGGCAAAGGTGTGACCCACCCTACTATGCCTCTGATTGGCCTTCCCTGATCCTATTATCCTTTATCCTAACCAGTCTTACTCATTATGCTGAAACCTAATTAACCTAACCAACAAAGGCAACGTGTACTAGTCATTGTAGGGCGGTCATGACTTCAGCCATCCTAGTAATTTGGCATCCGGATCGTGTCTATGGTAACCCACGGTTTGGGGATTGAGAACAGATTCTATCAGTCTACCACATGTTAGCAACCTTTTACCAAAAAAAGAACCAGACCTTATCTGAATCATTAAATGATTTATTTGAAAATCTGACAAGTAATACATGTTGACACTGGAAGGAGAGGAGAGAGGGTGATGTTGGATAGCTGGGAGCTTCAGGCTGGACTCTGCAGGGGTTGTCTCTGGAAGAGAAGCTTCTGTCCCCCATGGATTCCTAAAAAAGATGGAAAAGGAAAGAGGTGTCTGGAGAAACATATAGTTGATGGGGGTGAAGGTTGCAGAAACTAAATCCTAACAGACAAGCTGGAAATATATTAAATGTTGAAATGTGATTTGAATATGTACAGTGTAACCTTTACTTGCTCATGTAGTAGGTAATAGTAAGTGTATTCATTCAAATCGCGCAAGATATTTCACGATGGCTTCTGAATTTTAACAAGCAGTCGTGATGCAAATAAGGTGCTGAGCTCAGCGCTGCAGGTTATTTATTACGCAAGTAAAGGTCAAGAGAGCTGTCAAGTGCTTTGGTGAAAGTGTGCAGTCTCTCTATAAGGTGATAATGTGGTCTTATGTGACTGGAGAAAGTACGACGACCTGTGTACTATCTTGCCCTGCACTCAAACTTTCACAGTCCACACCTAGTGATTAGAACGCCGCTCTAACCTTGAGGGCATTATTTTGCTACCAGGGTGGAACATACTAATCTTTGCTGAAATTTTCATTCTCAGCTGCCTTACACTCGCCACAACTTCTCTCCTATTGTGGTGCTGTGTTCACAGACGAAGCCAGACTGGGCTATCTGACACCAACAGCCACTTCAATCAGACTGTTGTTGCACTGACACTCTAGAATGTGGAAATGTACGATGGGTGGAGTAGTGGTGTGTCCAGCCTTTTCTGACTGGGGGACCCAAGTGGGGCACTGACTTATGCAGGGGTGGCGGCATCAAGTGTGTGTGTGTGTGTGTGTGTGTGTGTGTGTGTGTGTGTGTGTGTGTGTGTGTGTGGTCAGATTCTTCCGTACAACTTTCGGTCGTCTATTACTTCTGCATACTTACAGCTACAAAAACCATTCGAATATCAAAACATTGAGCTCTTTAAGGACATTTATGCTTTATTCAACTTGTTTCTACCATATATAGGTGCACATATATAGAGCTTTATTCCTTGATGTAAAATGATCTATGTAAAATAAGTCAAAGTATAGTTTGTAGAAAAAGTCATAGTATGTTGAAAAAAGACACAGTATGTTGAAAAAGTGATAAAAAGTCATAGTATAGTATGTTAAAAAAAAAGTGATTAAAAAGTCAAAGTATAGTATGTCAGACAAAGTCATAGTATAGTATGTCGAAGAAAGTAATAAAAAAATAAAGTATATTGAGAAAAGTCATACTTTACTATAGTATGTTGAAAGAAGTTAAAAAAAAGTTGTGTAAAATATGTCAAAGTCATAGTATAGTATGTGAAAAAAGTCATAGTATAGTATATCGAAAAACAGTCATAAAAAGACATAATATAGTATGTTGAATAAAAGTCATAGTATAGTATATCGAAAAACAGTCATAAAAAGACATAATATAGTATGTTGAATAAAAGTCATAGTATAGTATTTTGAGAGAAGTCATAGTATATTATGTCGAAAAAAGTGATACAAAAGTCAAAGTATAGTATGTTAAAGGAAGTCATAGTATAGATATACTGTACAATTACTTTTTTTGTCATACTATACTATGACTTTTTATGACTTTTTCTCGACATGTATGACTTTTATCACTTTTTTCGACATGATATTCTATGACTTTTTCATCACTTTATTCAACAAACTATACTATGATTTTTTTTACTTTTTTCAACATACTATACCAGTACTATGACTTTTTTCGACATACTATTCTATGACTTTTTACGACATACTATATGACTATTTTCAACATACTATACCACGACTTTGTTCAATATACTATACTATGACTTTTTTAATCACTTTTTTCGACATACTATACTATGACTTTTTCGACATACTATACTGTAACTGTTTTTTATCACTTTTTCAACATTCTCTACTATGACTTTGTTAAACTATACTATCACTTTTTTATCACTTTTTTTAACATTCTATACTATGACATATTATTGTTTTTTTCTACATACTATTATGACTTTTTTCCACATACTTTACTATGACTTTTTATGACTTTTTTCGATATATTATACAATGATTTCTTTTCACTTTTTTCGACATAACTATACTATGACTTTTTTTGACATACTATAATGTGACTTTTTCATGACTTTTTACAACAAACTGTACTAGACGACATACTATGCAGTGACTTGATTTTCACTTTTTTCGACATATGATTTTGTTAAAAATACTATACTATGACGTTTTCATCCCTTTTTTCGACATACTATACTATAATTTTTTTAAATACTTTTTTTGACTTACTATACTATGACGTTTTTTTGTCCTTTTTTTAAACATACTACCACATTTTTTTACTTTATCCACACACAGTTTACCGGGGCACTTTCAGTTAACCTCAGTAGCAAGCAGTTATAAACAGGTGTGATAATTGAACATCATAGCCAGGGTAAGGCAATTCAATATGATATTTTCAGATTGGCCATGATAACTCTGATAACTTATATACCAGAGTTTTTACAGAAATAATTAGCTCAGAGTGAATGAAACCTACCATCAGGAATTTAAAAACACACAAAAAGCTGTAAACAGGAATAATGAATAAATTATCATAACAAGATTGAAACAGATGCATCAATCAGAGCCCAGTTTTATCTTATGATTACTTAACGTTTTGTGTCCCTCTAAGTATGTGATACATAATACTTGCACTAATTACGTATTATTTCACCCACCTGAAACCCATCCACTATATCCACAGATTGATGTGCATCACTACTGTACAGTGCCAGAAACAGCTTGTGGTAATAAAAATGGGGTGAAAATGTATCATAAATCAGGAGAAATACAGTTAATTGTGAAAGATGCAGTGAAAAATAGAGTCTCTCAGGAAACCGGGAGGGTGGCAAGTATGGGTTATCGATACACAGTAGGAAAATGTGCCAAAAATGAGATAAGAATTTCTAAGAGGCATATCATTGGGTCCTGCAGTTGGCTGTACCGTCATAAATGTACTGTACCCTGTGACAGGCGCCATCATTCTCTAACCCCAAACTAACTTTAAGCTGCTTTCAAATCCTTCACTCTCTTAATAAAGGGCTCAGCTGCCTTATATCAACATTTTATCTGCACAGGCTGAACTACAGTGGCTGGCCCAACTGGCTCCATATGGAGACGCCTCCCTGATGAAGCAGGGGGCTGATAATCTCAGCAAGGCAGAGCCTGATTTCAGCTACGTCTGCATCAATGCATGCTGCTACCTCCAAGATCTCTTGCAGAACTTTCAAGACCTGCTCTGCTGCAGCAACTCTGACTTGTGCAGTTCCAGCAGCAACAAGCCTGTCTGCCTCCGTGTGTTGCTGTTACACTCCAACGTTCACAGCAGAGGGGGACAGAAAGGCTCTTTTGCTTTGCCACACAGTGCAGGGACCTTTTAGCTCATTATTATTCAAGTATTTATTAATTACGGCCTCAGAGAAGGTATCCGTCTCCTCTGTAAGTGAGGAATATATTCCTCTGGGGGGGGGGAGGAAATTACACCTGATCATAGTGAGGTAAGCAATAAGGCTGTCTTTTTTCTAGTTACTTATGTTATGTTTTATGTGGCCAGTTTAGTCTTTGCTTAGTATTGTACCCGGCTGTAATGTCTCCATCTTGTGGTTCGTACAGGTACAGTCCTTGTTTACACTATCAGAAACAGATTTATTGCCACAGTTAGCTTTTCCTTGCATGGAATTTGCCTTGGTGTGCTTGGCGTAGGGCTGGGCAATATATCAATATTATATCCATATCGATATATGAGTGTTGTCTTTTCCTGGTTTTAAAGGCTACATTACAGTACAGTGATGTAATTGTTCTAGCTGTTCTATTATTTGCCTTTACCCACTTAGTCATTATATCCACATTACTGATGATTATTTATCTAAAATCTCATTGTGTAAATATTTTGTGAAAGCACCAGTAATCAACACTACAATGTTGTCGCAATATCAATATCGAGGTATTTGGTAAAAAATATATTTGATTTTCGCCCAGCTCTAGTTTGTTGCATACAATAAACATATGAAAAGGGAATAAACAATAGAGAAAAGTACTGCAACCATCAAGAACATAAAGTTACAGACAGAAATATAAAATAAGAAATATGTATGAAGACGCTATAACAAATATGTACAATATAACTTTATATATATATATATATATATATATATATATATATATATATATATATATATATATATAATTTTAGAGAAGATAAGAACGCCGTAGGGTTTTGTGAAGGGTGTGCAAAAATATTGATATGGGGAAGTTCACAGTATATATAATTCAATACGCGCACAATCATTGTCTTTGGCAGGTTGGAATCTTCAGCTGCCGCAGGAAGTACATCCTCTTGTGCTTTTTTGGATGTTCAGCTTCCACTTGAGGTCCTGGGAGATGATGGAGCCCAGGAAGCGGAAGGACTTGTTCACTTTATGTGGAAATTTCGAAGAGGAGCACGATACCACTGTGCTGTGGCCTGTCTCACAGCACCAGACATAAACTATTTACAGGATTTCACACTTGAAACAAACTTAACGCGTTTGTGTTTTGTCTGGTGTTGTCTCGGTTTCTGCACCTCAAACTGAATTTGATTACAGCTGCATTTTTTACGGTTAGAATAACAAATGAACTTAAACTTAATGGGCAGCACAGGAGGGTTGATCATGTCCAGAAGTGTTGAGATTTGCTGAAAGGTTGCTAATGATGCTTAACTGGACTCGTCTTTTTTGGTCCTTGAGGACAAAGATAACTCGCTGACATTCCCACCAAGTGCCTCTTTTTGGTTTAGGTGGAGCTTGAGAGGTACATTTGGATCCGTAGGTTAAAAAGCAACGCATGCTCTGCTCATATGCTGCATGTCTGACCACTGCATTGCTTTTTACTTACAGGCTCACATTCATAGTTAATGTCACCTGTGTGCTTTTGGTTATATTTCAAGTCTCATTCATTCTATATATATATATATAAAAAAATAAAAATTAAAAAAAGAGTAACATTGTTTATAATCTGTGCTGTTGTGATGTTCTGTCATCCTCAGCTACTCTTGGTCTCTCTTTCTACTTCTTTGTTCTTGTTGAAAGACCCGGACCAGTCTGAAAACCTCTTTATTTGAAGGTAAGACATACAGTATACTGTATCTGATGTTTTAATACTTTTTTCTCAATTTGCATTCTGTGTCACTACTACGCCCTCTGTACTTCCTTTACAGCAAAGCTTTATAAGACAAGTTTCCTCCGCTCACTTTAAATCCTCTAATAATAATAATAATAATAATAATAAAGTGCAACTGTACTGTATGTGCATGGAAAAAGTATAAACATTGAATGTGTCCGTTATGTGCATTTGCTACTAATTATTCATAGATGGGTGGTCAGCTTCAGCTACAGGCCAGCTGGCAGATCAGATTTTCACATAGCACCAGCGGGATTTCCAAAACAGATTAGAGAGATTTAACAGCAGTTCACACTGAGATACGACCAGCTGACTACAGCTTCAGTGTTACGTCACCATCACATTCAAAATATCAGCAGGAATAGTGCTACTGGCTGAAATTCCTGTATGCATTTGAAATACTCTGCTAAAAATGTATTATATAGTGTTTAGGTTTAGGTTGACATGCCTGTAGGTCCATAGAGACTGTATGTTACTTCTGGTCAGTGATGGATTTAGTGCACCGTTTAAAGAACACTATGTGCTAAGATATGGAACGTAATTACCTCCCTATTTTCAGTGGTATCATCTTCTCTGCATTTAACATTGCAGACAGTCGTTCACATGTAACAACTCTTTTGAAAAAAAAAGTCCAAGTCTTGTTTATTTGACCAGTTTTATTTTACATTAAATCAGGCTATAGAGTTAACATCATCATTGAACAGATCATCAGTGTAGTCAGACATAATACTACTCAAGCCAAGTTAATCGTAGTGATTATAATTATCAGTGTATACGTGTTAGGACTTGTTGAGTGCAACATACAGAGGGGATAAAAACTACCAAAGGCTGACAGAGGAAGAAGCCGTCAGCAAAAGTGAGTATCCTTTTTTTTTTTTTTTTTTTTTATTTCTTTAGTGAATCCTCAACGTCAGAGTCCAAATTAAACACTTCCCGCTTCCTCTTAATATCACGCACCCACGAAAACTTAAGAAAAATAATTACCCGAGCACACATAAAAACATACACTGGGATTTCTTCTTTTTTTAAGCACTTAAACAGACATGCTTAGGTAATTCTCCCTCATGATTGAACCATTATGCAACATGGCATCAGCCAGCACACTCAAAATAAAGAAAAATATATCCCTGGTGCGTGTTTGAGGAGTCGGGGAGGATTAATTTGGAGCTCTGGGGCCCTCTTCAGCTCCCTTTCACACCTCATGGAGCATAATCACCGGGCCCTTTCTCCAGCATCAATAAACATTCAGGCAAAATTACGGATGAGCTCTTTCAAAACTACCACATTTAAGTGCTGACAAAATAGCTGTGTGCTGGTTATACAAGCCACCATTTAAACGTTTACTGTAGTTTGTTTGTACCCGTCTATTCTCTTACAGCTGAGACTGGTCATCTAGAGAGGTATTGAGTAACTATACGCTTCTGAGGAAATACAGAAAAAACAAGCCCTTCAGTGCTTCCAAACATGCAGATAGGAATGTGACAGTTTACAGCTTCACTGTTATTTGATCAGAGACATTTCAACCCAATTTAACAATATTTAGCTTAATACTTTAAAACAAAGCTAGGCCTCTGGATAATTTACTGATTTTGCTCAATAACAACATAAATAAGACATGAATATTGCTGGCTCCAGGCCAGATTCAGTAACTGGATTTAACAGTTTGAACATGAACCCCTTTCTGTTAGAAGGCCTCCCCCCCCCCCTTCTTATTTTTGCCTCTGATCCCAATATTGATACTAGTTTATTTATGCTCATAAAACTGTCCATACATTTTGTAGATTTGGGGCAAGTTAACCACCATCATCTTTAAAAAGAATCTTTCAAAGTGCTCTGCTCAGCTTCTCCACTGCAAAGCATACTGTACTGTAGTTTTCAGCCACAGGGTCTGCTTTAGCAAAACTCAGATGCCCTAAGAAGTTAAAGAAACTAAGTTTTATTTACAAGGCACCTACACTCCATCGAGCCTTGCAACAAATGTTCGAGAATTGTGGTCCGTCCCTGTTTGGAGTGCCACATGGGAGACTTTTACCACAAGGGTCACAGAAAAGAGGTATACAAAGCTGACTTTTCTTTGATTTTGCACATCTTCTTCGAGCACGTCTAGTGTTGTCGTACACAGCAAACACGACAAAAGGCCTTCTATGCAGGTTAAGACAAATGCTAGGAATAATTTGCGACTATTCTCTGAGCCACGTCTGGTCTGGAGCGTCAGTAGTAAGCAGCGAACATCTCTACGACAGACACACAGGACGACGGTGTGCAGCAGGGTATGCTGGTGTGTCACATGGTGATTGGGGGGGGGGGGGGGGGGGGGGGGGGGAGAGAGATCACCTGCCGTCTGGTCAGGAGGAGATGAAGACTGCCCTACGTGTGTCTGTGAACATCGTGTGTCACACATCTGAATGGCAGGAAATAGAGAATGGTGAAGACAAATGGCTCGACCCAACCGCCTGTGTTTGGAATGACTAGAGGATGAGATGTTAGGAAGCTTAGACGGTCTAATCACGTTCATCACCGCCCTTCATCGTCCGTCCACAAGAATCTGTGCAGCCCTCGTCTCTTTCTCCTCCTCTGCATGAGCATGATGGATGTAAATCTTCTGGCTGCAACGTGGGTGATTGAAGCACAGTCTGACCTCTCTTTCAGGGGTCTTTTAGGTCTCTGGGTTGGGCGTGGCTAGCAGCGGCACATTGTCCCTCCTCCTCCTGCCCAGTGGGGGGCGTCTGTACTGATCACCGTCGGCCAGCGTCTGAGGTAGCGGCTTCCTCTTGCTCTCAGGCAGCAGCAGTATGGACAGCACGGCCAGCAGGGCAAGAGAGGAGTAGACCACGTGGTGAAGGAAGTAACCGTAGTGGTTCCTCAGGTCCATGAGCGGGGAGCTGAGGCGGCCCACGCAGCCCAGGGCCAGCACTGCACCCACACAACTGCCCCTGCAGACACACACAACTTCACATTGGACACATATATACACACACACACACACACTACCACATCTACCACATATATGCTAGGATTTCATTTTTCAGATTCAAAAACAGAACTCCCATTGGGTGCAGTTTAGTGTAGTTTTATTTATTTTGTATTACAAGTAATATAGCATTCATAAAGTTTCTTATATTAATGGTCTAATAAAATATGTATAAAAAGGGTAAACCTGCCTATTGTTGCTCTGTTGTCTGTATGAAATTGTGTATTTCAACATTTTGGGAAATGCACCAATTTACTTTTTTTTTTTTATTAAGAGTTAGATGAGAAAATGTATACCAATTTCATGTTGGTCTGTTCAATTTCAAACAGCTAGCCACACCTCAAACGCTTACTACCAACCATGGTATATCTTGTTGGTAAAGTCCATACAGAACCAAAGTGTAAAAATTGAGTCAGCTGTCGTGACGACATGACTGGTATCATCTTCTCATCACACTCTCGAAAAGAAAGCAAATAAGCTTTTCCAAAAATGTCAAACTAATCATTTACGTATGAATTTATTTATTTGAGAAATATTAGGTCTCACGCAGTACTATAAATGACCTTACGTGAGGCATTTTATTCCTTTGTTTTCAAAAGAAGATACACTAAGCTGTTACGTCATTTTAAGAGAGATCCCAGTTAATCAGGATTTTTTTTTTCAGATTTCTGAAACTTCTCGTCATTACTAATAGATATTGATGGACATTTCCTCTCTCCTTCCTCACGACGCTCTGCATTTTTAATGTCCTGATTCGTTTTGGCAGCACTAATGGACTGAGCAGGCTCTTTTCGAAAGAATCTAATATCAACACATTCCACATCTCAATTTATTTTTACAAAACTGAATGAAGAAAGACTGCTTTAACTCTTAAATCAGTGTTGCGGTGTTAGTGTTACCTGATGACAGTGGGCATGATTTCTGCAGTGAAGAGGATGCAGAGGGAGGCGGTGGCCTGGGAGGAGAAAAGACCCAGCACTGAGAAAACTGTGATGGCCGTCTCACTGAGATCTAAAAGGGGAGGAGGAAGCACAAGCATCAGTAACTATGGACTACCTTGATGAAGTGCAGCATGTCGGTTTTTAATTTTCTGATGATATACCATGATGCCCTGTTAATTTCCAATGTAGAACTCTGAATCATCCGTTCCCATTAACAGTAGACCCAGAGAGCAGTAGCCTCTAAGAGGTCACCTAAACACCATCAGCGCCCAGTGCTGCTGCCCCCTCGGCCTTTTGATGCATGACTAAAGCACAGCGCCTGACACAGCCTTGACTTTGCTGCCACTGCAGTGTCCTACATAAAACGGAATGCCATACTCATTTTCAGCCACAAGGGGGAGACTGAGACTGAGGCAACTGGGAGTGCGTTTCTACACCACGCTGTGGAAAGACAAAGCCACCTGGAATGTATTTTTCCATGAACAGAGCTGAGTGGTTTGCCTTTAATCTATCTCATAATGCATGAAGCCCGGGCCTAACATGAAGTCAGTGGTGTACAGATGATCTAATATGACCACCAAGCTGAGCTTAACATCAAATAAACTAACTTTTACCTTAGTAAGGATTTGAGGAAGCAAGGCCTTTAATCCTCATTCAAGCCTCAAATAAAGTCTGTGCAGTAACGTCTGGGGAGATGAAGGAGGACTGTGTCCACCTTGTGGGCAAAGACTTTTAATAGCTTCCTTCATCTGACTCTTTGGAGAAAACAATGTCCTGCAACTAAAGCCTGCTTACACTCCATGAGTCCCAGGAGGATCAAAGAGGCCAGCCCCGTCATCGTCATGGAGAGGAGCAGGATGCCACGGCGGCCGCACCTATCTACGGTCGCCCAGAGCAACAGCCAGGCCCCACCTCCGGCGCACACAGACAGCAGGTAGGTCCAATAGAAGCTGGGGGCCGTGCCTCTGACGTCTCCTCGGAAAGAGCTGTAACAGTGACTTATGCCGTGAGAGATGAATCTGAGGGAGGAATGACCAAAAAAAAAAGAAAGAGTAAGCAGTCATTATAAGAGATTTTTAAATAGAAAATTGGTTCAGAGTGGAAGAACATACAAAAAAAAAAAAAAAAAATCTGTCAGAACACGTTTAGGATGAAATATGAGACAGCAGCCGGTTTCTGTGAATAAAGTGCTACGCAAACGAAAAGGGCTGACTCAAAACTGCAGCGTTGCTAAAAGAATGTCAAGAGTGTGTGGGATGGTGGCCGGGTTGTATCAGTGGTAGAGCAGGCGCACATATACGGAGAGGTTTATGCCTCGACGCAGAGGTCCAGGGTTCAAATCCAACCTGTGACGATTTCCTGCATGTCTTCCCCCTCTCTCTCTCCCCCTTCTCACGTTGCTGTCCTGTCAAAAATTAAAGGCGGAAAAGCCCCCAAAAAAAAGAAAGAGTTGTGAGGGATGACTTACGAGGTGAAGCCGAGCACACACATGTTCTTCCAGATGTTCCTGCTGTGGAAGAGCTCAGGGAAGGACAGGTGGGGGCGTGAGGAGGGGGCCGGCTCTGAATCCAGCTCTGTAGCAGGTAAACAGGACAAAACAGGATTATTTTATATTATTATTTGCAGCTCAACAATTAATAGTAAAATAATCGATAGGTCACTGTCAATTTCATTTATCTGAAAAGAGACATGTACAGGAGGTCAATGTTGTTGCAATTACTTTTGGTCAAATATAGGTTGTTTAAAAGCCACTTAGAATAGTGTAGCTGCATCAGGCTTAAAGGAACACGCTGACTTTAGCTTATTCACAGTAACTCCCAGAGTTAGATAAGTCCATACATACCCTTCTCATCTCCTGCGCTAGCTAAGCCTAGCACAGATCCTGGAGGTAACCGGCTCCAACTACTGCTCCAAATAAGTGACAAAATAACGCCAACATGTTCCTGTTTACATGTTGTGATTTGTAGAGTCACAGCGTGTACAAATGGTAAGGTCACTATGCTTTTACTATCTAGTAATTGTTGACTCTATTACTCCAACTCTGAGTGAACTCCAGGTGAACTCTCTGCTCCTCACCACAAGGCTTCAAGGTGCTGCTAGCAAATCACTCCGCCCAAGTAGCAGAAGTAGCAGTGCTTCACCTTTCTGAGAATATAGTTCCCAGTTTGTATACAGTTAGAAGATGGCTGTGTCTCATATGACCGTGTTATCTGTACACGCTGTGACTATATAAATCACAACATGTAAATAGGAACATGTTGGCTTTATTTTGTCACTTATTGGGAGCAGTAGGCTAGTTGGAACCGGCTACCTCCAGGATCTGTGCTAGGCTAAGCTAGTGCTGGGGTCGTCAGACAGAGTTACAACACGCACGGAGATGAGACGGGTATGTATGGACTCTGGGGGGTACGGTGAATAAGTCCCAATAAGTCGGCGTGTTCCTTTAATAAAAATAGATTCTATGGTAACACTTTAACCTCCGATTTAGCATTTATTACCATAATATAAACAGTTAATACATTATTTATAACACACTATAACACTATGATGTTATTATATAAAGCTAATGTCCACAAAAAAAAATTAAGAGCAAACGCCTTACTTCCTGGGAAACATGTTTGCATATAAACTGTTGCAGAGCCCAGTGAATATCCAGCTCAGATTATTTCATAGCTGCAGCCAATAATCCTTATTATAATTCCATGTATCTTTAATAAATCATGAATTGGAATTGAGCATCGTTACCTGCTCTTGGTAGTGGTGTGTGATAGGTACTCATGTTTTGAAATGCACTGCAATGAGTAACCCATAAATAATTAGGTCACACACACACACACACACACACGCACACACACACCTGTGAAGCTCTCGTCGTCCCTCAAATCTCTGTTGGAGTTCCTTCTCTCGGTGAATGAGTTCATGTCTGCAGATCTCTCTGACATCAGGAGCCAGCGAGGAGACTCTGGAAACACCCCAGGAATGCTGAGGGAGAGAAAAGAAATATGTCGGTTCCACTCTTCGATCTTTATTGACCTTTACCCAGCACCAAAACTGTGGTGCTCATATTTTCTCCTTCAGCATGAAAAATAACCCATGAAAGTTAGCATCTTAATCCAGCTTTTCTTCCAAACCTGCAATTCATTTCTAGTAATCAATCTCTGTCAATTTGGTTGTCTCAGAGTGACTGGGTACCTTAAACAAAGTAGTCCTGATGCATTCTGACATGAACTAAAAGGCTCAGTGTGACGAGGGGATAGGAATCAATACCATCCGACAAAGCTTTCAGCGAGTCAGTTGGCATCAAGACACTTTATCAAAAGACTATCACTATCCTTCACTCTCTTGTCCCTGCAGTCTCACAGGAAAATAAACACACGTGCATAGTTGTGTATACTATACTTAGATATTCTAATATCTAAATATGAAAAGGAAATGTGGATTATGGAGTCCCACAAATGGGAATCAAAAAGCTAAAACTGAGAATTTAATTAAACAGAAAGGGCTTAAAAACAAATAACCATACATGTACACCAGCAAGCAAATACACACACACACAAACACACGTACCCGTAACTGAGGAAGAGTGTTAGCGGGGCGGCACCGGCTCCCAGCAGGCCTCTCCAGGACTGGCAGCCCAGGGCGACGGCCAGCAGCAACAGCTCTCCGGCTACAGTCATGAGCCCGGCCAGCATGGTCACCACCAGCCTCAGAGACGGTTCACACAGCTCCAGACCTGACAGGCAAACACATCATCAATCCTGACAAATCCTTACCTGCTAAACAAGCATGTCAGCTAGGGCTGCACCGTATACCGATTTTTTTATCGTCATCGCGATATCAACTGGGCACAATAAACACATCACGAAAGGTTGCGACATATCGCAAAAGACACTCAGAGATTTTTTGTGTTAGTTGAAAGAAAACATCAGTAGAAAACTGCACTTTAAAATGTAACTTATTTTTTTAGTGATGCCTTTTATGTTCAATTCAATAAAAGAATTAGTATTATTTGTTTTAAATTCAACAAGCAATTTGTTGTATTTTAGCAGAATAGTGAAAGCAGCGGAAATGCAGAACTGAGAACACTAATATGTATATTTTGAGGTTATATCGATATCGCGATATTCAGCAACGTTATATTACGCATATTTTCCTCATATCGTGCAGCCCTAATGTCAGCATTGTCATTGTGAACATGTTAGCATGCTGACGTTAGAATTTAGCTCAAAGCATTGCTCTGCCTGACTACATGTTAAGAGACACAAACATGGCTGTTAATCCTGTTTGATGGACCTTTTTCTGCTAAAAACAAATATGGTGCGTCCCTATGCCTAAAATGTTGAAATACTCACGAGTGATGTACAGAATGAGGTAGAGTCCCGCACTAGCTGCCGCCAAACAGAAACGCATGACGATGAAGATGGAGGGGTATGGAGCGACACACACCAGCACCCCAAACACCACCGACAGGGTCAGACAGGTCAGCAGAGTCCTGGACCTGCCCAGCCTGCAGGGAAACAGAGACACAGTATGTCCTGAAAACCACCTGACCGACACATCCTTACTCCTGTAATATTACACCAAAAATATATTACACTTGCAGTTTTTGATACGACTATGATAAATAAAAAAATTGGGATATTGTTAATCTACCATTCCAAAAGTGCCTTTAGTCATTTTATCATCAAAAAGAAAAGACATTTACATCTATATCAAGATGAAAAAACATGAAACCAAGATGCACAACAGAAATACATAATATGTATACATAATGTAAGTAGGTTCTGATTAGCCGAGAGCAAAAGCACTACTTCACGAGTTTAAATATTAACAGCAAGAGGGTTGAGATCGGAAAATAGGTCTACAGTGAATATAAGAGATAAGACACAACAGAGAACCACAGTAGGAACGGCATCATAAACCATTCATGTTGCCAACACATTCCTAGCTTCATGCCATTTACAAATAATTTAGACAAAATGACAAATTAAACCAGATCAAATGTTTATGAACAAAACTAATTGCCCATAATTTTAAGGCTTGATTTCTGTCAAGTTAAATTTACATTTTAAGATGAATTCTAAGGACCTGCAGACAACCTGTTCAAATATGATATTACCGAAATATATCATCAAAACTGTCAAAAAGGAATTTGTGCTGCAATCACAAAGAAAGACATAAATAAAACATATAAATGCATCTTCAAAAAGGTCTGAAGCATAACTCCTTTGATGCCACTAAATGTGACTTTCAGCTGCACACACTTTTGTTTCCAAACTGCAGATTAGCACTGTTCCATTTTTGTCTTTGTACGTTCCCTAGGAGGCAGCATTAATTCACTAGTCTTAACAAACAGATGCTATGCTCAATTGGTCAGCAAATGAATGAGGGTTGTTAGCTGATTAAACTGGCATCCTCTCCCTCGCAATTCCCCCCAAAACTACCGCTTCCCCGACAACACAGCAGACACAGGCTGGATCCATTATGTCAATTATTAGAGGTGCTTGGGTTGTGTTTAATGCAGGCTGCAGAGCATGAGGTCCTAAGCTCTAGGCATATGCAAAAACTCAAATTAACATTAACCTTTATACCACGCATTGCTTATATGTAAAAGAAATAGCTGATTGTGATATATTCTTAAGGTAGTAAAACTGTAATTTAAGGACAAGAGGCTGAAGATTGAGGAACAAAGTGATTTAACAGCACAGTTTGTGGCATGCCATGACAAGAAAATCCCGAAACAAGCTTTCCAAATTGACACAGTAGTCTGGATCCACGGAAGTTGAGTCAGTGTGTTGCCGTTCTCAAAATCCCAAACTTCGAGCTATCAAGCCACACGCTGAAAATAGCAAGTTTTGAAGAACATTTGGATGGTGCAATAAGGCAGGCCTGCTTGGAAATGATTGTAAAGATTTACAAAGAATATGTTTAATGTTACGGCATTTACTAACTGGGCCGTTTTGGGACCGACTGGTGGGATTTGCTATGAACGAAGAACGTCGTTGCGTCCGGAGCTTGGCGCCGCCCAAGACAATTGTGATTGGTTTAACGAAATGTACCCAGAGCGTTTCTTTCTCCTATCCCTGAATGTATCTGTGGTGTAGCCAAACCTAACTCCACAGCATTGTGGAGATAGGTCTGGCAATGCCAGACTACTGACACAGTGACCTATTAACAGAAATCGCCTTGGGTTGTATGTTTGGTCTTTTCTGCAGATGACTGTCTAAACCACACAGCCTGCAAGAAACACTGGTGTGCATGCGTGCATCACCTGTCAGCAGCATAGCCCAGACCGAGACAGCCAGTCAGGACGCCCAGGATGAAACACACCTCCTCCACTGGGACCAGCCAGTACTGACCACACACCAGGTCCCACTGGACAGCACAGACACAAGAGGGAGGAAGACATATCTGTTAGTTATTATCTGTGCAGGTAATTACAACAACATACATGTTGGAGAACAGGAAGTCATCAGGCAGACATCACCACACATATGGAGCAACAGGAGAATAGAAGCGATAGAAATCCAGATGTGCACACACTGGAATCATGTTTTATTAATATTCCAACTAACCAAAACTTAACTCAACATTTTGACCCCAGTGCCTACCCAACTTACCTATTAGAACTGCAACTAACAATTATTTTTATCATGAATTATTCTAATCATTATTTTTGATTTAATCGATTTGTGAATTAAAGTGAGCAAAGGATGAAAAGAAGAGTGCAAGGTGGGGTCCAAAACCTAAATACATGAAATCCTTTGTCTATTACAATGACAGAAAAGAGAAAATAATTACATTTGAGGAAGTATAACTACCAACTGTTTGAATGGATGGATGGGTCTAGTTTTGAGGACAACAAAAGACAAGTAGACGCTCTTTGCTTCCAAAGAAAGATTAAAAAGAGAGTTTGAAGTGTGTTGCCTTCCTATCGGCATTTTTTAAAGCCCTAAGCCATAATGATTGCTAGCTTGACTTACTAATGAAGAAACATGCCTCTGGCAAATTAAATTGCTTACTTAATGAATTGACTAATTAATGAGTTACTTTGATTTAAAGGCAGCCCAGTTTAATTTATTCACAGAACAAACTAATATGATTTATATCCAATTACTTCACAGAGATGGTGCAAGAGATTTAGTGTCTGGTCCTTCCTGGATGTATTAACACTTGTTCTTTTACTGTGCGGTTTTGTGTTTTAAAAAATAATGATGTGTACACTTGGATTACAAAAGGAGATTACTGGCTGAGAGAATGACGCAGTATAAAGCCTTCAGGATCCTCAGACTATAAGATACAATACAAACACAGGAGGATGTAAACTTATAATATTACTGTGTATGTGGTGATAACAATGTATTACATTCATTAGTAGTAGTACTGGCAGCAGTATCAGTAACAGTAGTAAATAGTAACAGTAACAGTTACTGTGCCAATTTACATAATAATAGTGCATTAACATGGAAAGTGGGCCTATTTGTTTAAAAAAAAAAAAACAGATATCTGCTCTCAGTTTTAATCAAATCAAGCCGAGAAACTGATTCACATTAACAGCTGAGCTCTGCTAATGTTGCTGTGTGCTGGCCGCTAAAAGCAAAATGATTTTAACGATCTAGAGAGGGAGAGCAGAGGGCCGGTGATAAAAAAAAAAGGCCTTACATAATTGGAATCCGTGCACAGAAACATAAAAGCCTGTCACATAATATCAGCTGTCCTATTGCTGAGGCACAGAGCCACAATAGTGCGCACCAGTCGGGTAAAGGGCAGCATAGCAACCCATAGTGCTCAATCGGGTGGAATACTTTGGACAACAGGAGGAGGGTAAAATGCAAACAAACGAGTTTGTAAAACTCCTCAGACTGGTTTTGGGAATGAGGCACCAATCAGGTACATCCCTCCGGGAAGGACTGAAACCTGCAACCATTTCTCCCTTTCACATTTCAGACTGAAACAGAGCCTGTTGCTATTTTGTGATGATCTCAACTAAGACTTTGCCAAATCATATTTTGTTGTTATTTTCACTAATGTTTTGCTTATCAGACAGACCCAGGACAAGATATGTTTTAGATCAGAGTGAGGTTACAGATGTTTTAGGATGACTTTTCAGCTTGAAAGCAACAAGAATCCACACACACACACACACACACACACACACACACACACACACACACACACACACACACACACACACACACACACACACACACACACACACACACACACACACACACACACACACACACACACACACACACACACACACACACACACACACACACACACACACACACACACACACACACACACACACACACACACACACACACACACACACACACACACACACACACACACACACACACACACACACACACACACACACAATAGTATTCCAATAAATGGAATACTGCCATAAAGTCCTGCTTATTAATTTACTATATTGTCCCCATGGGTAATACACCCAGGTATATATCAAATATATAGCAACTACTATATAAGTGCTATGACAACATTATTGAGGGTTGAAAAACGTATGTAATTTCATGGTATATTATCATCATACTGCCCAGCCCTAATAATAACAACAGGAAGTGCCTGTGCATTAGCAGGTAGATCCACAGCATAGAGATGTTAAGTGGGGTTTGTCTCTAGTGAAGTGACAGTATTTATTGATCGTGGCGGAGACGAAGCTGATCAGATGCCCTCCTGCTTCCTGCTCAGCGGACTGCCAGCTCAGCAAAGCGAAGCAGCACTGGAGCAACAGATTGTCATGACAGCAAAAAAAAAAAAAAAAAAAAAATACTTTCTGAGCTTAACCTGACTTAAGAGCCAAAATATGTCAGCCTGCTTGTCTGCCCATGTCACTCTCAGTATGTAAAATGAGGGGTGGACGGACGAGACTGTAAGCATGCTACTTACTGCAAGAATGCGTTGCACACATGCTTTTGCTAAATGCTTCCCTTGGCAGTGTTTATGTATCATCAGCTCGCTGCAGTGATGTGGGTGGATTACCAGCGAACTGCCCTAATACCATGGACTGGAGGGCTGGGTGTGGCTCCCACAAAACAGACACGCAGGCCACAGAGTGACCAGCCTGAGTGGAAAACTGTGAGCAGCTATCTAGGCTCTATTACTGCAATTCAATGTTTTTACTATGAAATCCAGCTCTGAGAGGAAATGCATGTTTGTTTTCCCACTGGTCATGCAAGTAGCATACATAGTGACACATTAATGCACCAACACAGCATTTACCTGCTGTAACAAATCAAATACATGTAGGACGTGGGTTGCTTTCATGAATATGAACAGCATGAGCAGCTTTTTCCTTACAGCTAGAAATTTGAGAATTAGACCTAAATCTCTGAATAGATTGTTTTTCTCTCATGATTAAGGGTGCCGTAGGTAGGTTGTTTTTCAAACCTGTCAATATTCCTGGTGTTTTTTTAGGGGACACAATGCAATTCAAAAAGGCAAGATAATATCACAGTGACACAATATTCCCTCTTCCACTGTAGCTTATATTTAACCTGCCTGCCTGCTGTTTATATATAAGACAAGAAGTTACAGTTAAAAGATACAAAGTTGTGCCCAGGTGGTTTAAATCCTCAGAGCAGGGAGGCACATGGTTTGACAGTTACTGAAATGCCCACAAGCAAGACATTTTAAAAAGGTCCCATGGCATGAACATTTCACTTTATGAGGTTTTTTTTAACATTAATATGCGTTCCTCCAGCCTGCCTATGGTCCCCCAGTGGCTAGAAATGGCGATAGATGTAAACTGAGCCCTGGGTATCCTGCTCTGCCTTTGAGAAAATGAAAGATCAGATGGGCCGATCTGGAATCTGCTCCTTATGACGTCATAAGGAGGAAGGTTACCTCCCCTTTCTCTGCTTTGCCCGCCCAGAGAATTTGGCCCACCAATGAGAGAGCGACATCATGCATGGCAGTTGGTCAAGGCCACACCCCCACTCTCCACGTTGCCCCCCCCCCTCTCTCCTCTTCAATAGCATTTAAAGCTACAGACACAAAAATCACACATCCTAAGGAAAGCTCATTGTGGGACTGGCTCTAGTGGCTGTAATTCTGCACCAAGGCTGAATTTCACGGAAGAGACTTCAGATACAGTATTAGGGGACCACTAAGGCCTATATAAAAGCATCCAAAAAGCAGCATGTCATAGGACCTTTAAGGGATCATTTCTATGTTTGTATATGTTCCCATTATGTACAAATCGCTGCCAATCATATTCCAAAGCATAATAATGGTGTACATTCATTTAAGTACAATCTTTTTCTATCTCAATACCAATCAGGTTGTGAACAGAGATTGTTCTTCCTCTGCAATGTATGTAAGGAAACTTTGACCTCTTCACATTCTCTGAAATCTCTCTCCAACGGCCCTTGATGTTGACAGTGACGTAGGTAAAACGCATTTCTGAATGAGTCACCGAGCATTGTCCAACCTGGCGTCCCAGCCCTACTCTCACGGTTGAATGGAAGTCTAACTAACAACTTAAAAATGGCAATTGCAAGACTCAAGATGGACAGTTTTTAAAAAGTATGAAAATTGATGCAGCAGTCCCACATACAGTGAGGAAAATAAGTATTTGAACACCCTGCTATTTTGCAAGTTCTCCCACTTGGAAATCATGGAGGGGTCTGAAATTGTCATCGTAGGTGCATGTCCACTGTGAGAGACATAATCTAAAAAACAAAATCCAGAAATCACAATGTATGATTTTTTAACTATTTATTTGTATGATACAGCTGCAAATAAGTATTTGAACACCTGTCTATCAGCTAGAATTCTGACCCTCAAAGACCTGTTAGTCTGCCTTTAAAATGTCCACCTCCACTCCATTTATTATCCTAAATTAGATGTACCTGTTTGAGGTCGTTAGCTGCATAAAGACACATGTCCACCCCATACAATCAGTAAGAATCCAACTACTAACATGGCCAAGACCAAAGAGCTGTCCAAAGACACTAGAGTCAAAATTGTACACCTCCACAAGGCTAGAAAGGGCTACGGGGAAATTGCCAAGCAGCTTGGTGAAAAAAGGTCCACTGTTGGAGCAATCATTAGAAAATGGAAGAAGCTAAACATGACTGTCAATCTCCCTCGGACTGGGGCTCCATGCAAGATCTCACCTCGTGGGGTCTCAATGATCCTAAGAAAGGTGAGAAATCAGCCCAGGACTACACGGGAGGAGCTGGTCAATGACCTGAAAAGAGCTGGGACCACCGTTTCCAAGGTTACTGTTGGTAATACACTAAGACGTCACGGTTTGAAATCATGCATGGCACGGAAGGTTCCCCTGCTTAAACCAGCACATGTCAAGGCCCGTCTTAAGTTTGCCAATGACCATTTGGATGATCCAGAGGAGTCATGGGAGAAAGTCATGTGGTCAGATGAGACCAAAATAGAACTTTTTGGTCATAATTCCACTAACCGTGTTTGGAGGAAGAAGAATGATGAGTACCATCCCAAGAACACCATCCCTACTGTGAAGCATGGGGGTGGTAGCATCATGCTTTGGGGGTGTTTTTCTGCACATGGGACAGGGCGACTGCACTGTATTAAGGAGAGGATGACCGGGGCCATGTATTGCGAGATTTTGGGGAACAACCTCCTTCCGTCAGTTAGAGCATCGAAGATGGGTCGAGGCAGGGTCTTCCAACATGACAATGACCCGAAGCACACAGCCAGGATAACCAAGGAGTGGCTCTGTAAGAAGCATATCAAGGTTCTGGCGTGGCCTAGCCAGTCTCCAGACCTGAACCCAATAGAGAATCTTTGGAGGGAGCTCAAACTCCGCGTTTCTCAGCGACAGCCCAGAAACCTGACTGATCTAGAGAAGATCTGTGTGGAGGAGTGGGCCAAACTCCCTCCTGCAGTGTGTGCAAACCTGGTGAAAAACTACAGGAAACGTTTGACCTCTGTAATTGCAAACAAAGGCTACTGTACCAAATATTAACATTGATTTTCTCAGGTGTTCAAATACTTATTTGCAGCTGTATCATACAAATAAATAGTTAAAAAAAATCATACATTGTGATTTCTGGATTTTTGTTTTTAGATTATGTCTCTCACAGTGGACATGCACCTACGATGACAATTTCAGACCCCTCCATGATTTCCAAGTGGGAGAACCTGCAAAATAGCAGGGTGTTCAAATACTTATTTTCCTCACTGTATATTGTCTTCTTCCTTGTCAAAACCTGGCGCCTACATTACCCACAATGCCACCCGTCCGGAGATTTGAGTTTGTTATGCCAGTGATTTTCAAAATGGGGTCCGTGGCACTTAGCCAGGGGGGTCCATGAAAAGATTTCAGATTCATTCATTTTAATTATTTGAGCCTTTTCCCTGAAGCTGAGATGAGGAGCAAACTACCAAAGTCTGGTAAACTCACTTCTTACTAACGCCACATAAAAGACAGGTGAGTGTATGAGAGACACTATACCTAAACAGACCTTTGTTTTTGTTTTAATTCTGCGGTTTAGCAGTGGTGTGTATGGAACAACAGCATCACGCTGTCCTGGGATTAACCTCTGACATGATCAGTCTCATATGACTACCTCAAACGTTGGTACTATGCACATTCATCATCATCTGCACCAAACAGGAGGTTTGTGTTGGAAAATGTTATCAGGATCTCCCGAATCTCTGACGTTTGGTGATTTTCTTGAATGCACCAACAAGGAAGAGTTTTCACAACAATTCCTGTCCCCACACAACCATAACAAAACATCACTTAAAAATAACGGCAATTAAATGCTATGTTGCATTATATACTAGCAACATCCGAGGCTCTACAAGCCACCAGGAGAAGAGGTTGCATGCTCAGCAAGACCCTTCTGTGGGGATAAATACAGGATAACAACTGTTTCAGCATTTTAGGGCCCACAATCCATACATTAACAAAAAGGTAACCCTCCCACAGAAAGCCAAAACAATAAACTAGACCAGGACCATAATTAGAGAGTTCAGGAGTATCCCCGGCCGGAGCTTTACCTCAGTAACGATGTTGTTCCTCAGCCCTTCTGTGACGTTATAGTCCCAGCCGGCCTCACATTCCACTACTGCTGACTGGCTGCCGTTGAAATACTGCTTACACTGGGACAGGCCCCCGCTGTCCCCATGCCTCTCCCCCTTCTCCCAGGGCAGGGAGGCGTTCAGCACCTCGGGTGATGGTAAGGGCCCCGGCAGGTGGCAGTGGTGGGGCGGGGAGAGGGTGATGAGGGGGTCGGAAGAGAGCAGGAAGGCCAGGAAGAGGTTGGGCAGGATGGAGAGAGCAATCAGAACCCTCTGCTTCTTCCTGCCCAGAGCCAGCACCATCACCTCCCCCGTGGGAGGCAGAGAGGGTGGGGCAGGCAGAGAGGAGGAAGAAGGGGCTGGAGAGGAGGGAACTGGTGAGGAGGGGAGGGATGGAGGGGGAGCAGGGCACGGGGAAGGAGAGACCAGAGGTGGAGAGTCTGGGGAAGTCATCATTGGGGGGGTTAAAGGTGGAGGGGGGGGGTTGTCGTGATGGTTGTTGACAGACAGAGGGGAAGAGGCGTAGGAGAGCTCTGTGGAAGACAAGAATTACACAGCATTATTTATAGTTTAACCACCCAACAAGAGACTGACATGCAGCAGGCTTTTCTTTGACGCGTATGTGTGATCACCTTAAGTACCAGCCACGTGGTATTTCCTGCCTGCTGTTTTCCTGCTTTGTGGAGTGACACTAATGTGAAAGTTCACAGTAACGTTGCATTTTGACCAACTCCAACATTTCCAGAGTAAGAGGGGGACACACTGGGTCCTTTCACAATGAGACTACACTATTTTAAATACTGAGCAAATATCTGTCCATAGATTCCTACTGAACATAAGAAATACTGTACCATACAGGAGCAGAGTATTTACATAATCCAATTCTGTCCATCCAAAGAGTTAATTTAGTACCAGCAATATAAGATCATACCTGTACACGTAAAGATCCACTGAAGAGCTGAAATGATTAGTCATTCACTATTTTCTTACATTTTATAGGCCAAACAATATATAAAGAAGATTGTTATTTGTAGTTCTTATTCAGACCCACTGATCTATTTTAATACAGTTTATTAAAAAAAACAATTGGTTATAGGCCTAACATAAAGCTTTATTGGCTTTGTCATTTGACAAGACCCCCAAGTCGTTGCACAATGAAGAGACTCCAGTCAAAAGAGGATTTTTGTTGTCAGTAGCCTTTAAGGGTACATTGGGAGACAGAAAACAAGTATAAATAACAGTAAAGTTAAAAAAGGGTTGTGGGTTAAACCTCAAACAGATAGCTAGAAAACCCCTGCAAGGATGGGTGTTTTTAGAGAAGAGGGAGCACTTCCCTTTTTTTGTATTACAGGCTGCTCTCTGTGCTCCCAGTTGAGGGCTGGAATGTGAACAGCCTGTGCTTTCCTCAGCAGCCTCCTCTGTCGGTACACATGGTGCTCCTCAAGCAGCCAGTGTTGCCGTGTTTTCCTTACACAGGGCCAGGAAGTCTTTCAAAAAAAGGAATCCTACAGGGTTATATAAGAGCTTTTATACGAGGGGGGTAAAGCCAAGAACGTGGAGGGAATGTAACACACATGGGACTGGCTGGCCTCTGTGGAAGTACTAACACAATAACAGAGAGAGCGACAGTGTGAGGAGAATAAAATGACACCTGCCCCGGGCAGACTGGCGAAACACACAGCTGCTGATATTACAACGTCTGGCTGGCTTCAAAACCAGACGCAAACTGTTACTCACCCGTTTAAAATGTTGTCCAATGTAAGCCAAAAAGCTACTGCCCGTAGTCTCTTCCAAACCTCCAAAACATAGCGGGGTGAGAGGGGAGACGGAGTAGGGAGTACCGCATTTACTGTGTCTTCTTTGCGCCTCGATGGCAGTCTGCTTTGTCTGTTATATGAAAAGACATTTCTGTCCCAGAGAAGTGTAGCCTCTAATAAACAGCAGCGCTGCCTTTGACACAAGCAAGGACACTGGACTCCTGTTAGCCACTTTGAGGTGAGATGATGCTAATAGACTCCTCTCCTACCGTCGCTGGTTTTTAACGTTACTGTTTTGTCCATGTTTCTGCCTGCCGACATTACACAAAATGATTAAATAAGACATGATTGTGTCCGACATTATCTTAAAGGGAAACGCGTCGTCAGTCAGCCGCCGGTCGCTGACAAAGAGCGGGTGGAAAACTGCATTAGGAGAAGCCTGTTTATAGAGACGAGCAGTTCGGCCGATGGCAGCACACTTCGATACAAGTCGGCTAAAATCGTCAAAGCGATGTCCCCTCGTCTCACTGCTTTCAAAGATCGTATATGATGAGGTGGTAGGTCACTCAGCAATACATTCCTGTTTCCTTTATTCATTTAGGTATATATTAGTCTTGCTGTGCCAGACCATTGACTGTATTAATATTAACAGTCTATGTGCCAGACCTTGCTTCCCAGCGATGCGGAGGAGGGGTCTGGCTAGTCCACACAGCATTCCGGGCTGGGAGAAAAACATGCTCTGGTTTATTGGCATTTTTTTAAACCAATCACAATCGCCAATCACTAAGCACCGGGCAGCCACGGTGCCGCAGCAAAATAGCCTCGGGAAGGAACTAGTTTTGGTGGAACATATGTACGGTCCTGCAACAGACAACTCAGATTGGACAGATAGTTTAGCTAGCTGTCTGGATTTACTCTGCAGAGATCTGAGGAGCAGTTAACCATAGTCCTCATAAATCCACCGGAGTTTAAAATTCCAACACAGAGAAAGCAGAAGGTGACAGACATCGAGCCATGCATAATTAATGAATTAGGCCTAAATAATTGTAGGTAACATTTTAACCAAAATATGTATGTATGCTACATTCAGCTATCTCTCCTCTTTCCATTTCCACAAATAAAAAATTATCACACCTGTTTTTTAAAAACTAGGCTATATTAGATTCAACATATCTCACGTTATCTCATAAGCTCTTCCAAATCTTTGCCCTAATCACATTGTTGTATTATTGTCTTCTGCTGTTCTCTGGCTATATATTATTGGCTATAATGAGTATTATAAGATTTGTAATGTAAATGTATTCCAATCAATTCTAAATCTATCATCTATAATTATCTAATCTAAACAATTTAAATGATTTGTTTCTCTTGAGCCCACCAGACTCACATTGTTTAGGACTATTTCTTAATGTGCAGAAAGCTTCTTATTGCTTACACTATGAAAATGCTACTGATCATGCCTTGTTAATGTTAATTATTAATATATCTGTGGTACCTGAACAGTTCATAACTTTATATACATTTGTACTTAAGATTTCCTTGTAAGGGATTCCTTTGACCCTTACCCTACTTTTACTGAAATATCTGGAAACTGTTAACATGAGCAGAAGAGCCCTCTTGGACAGAAGAGTCCTTATTTGGAGATGAGCCAGATAAGAAGGTATCATTGGTCGGTTCTGACCCAATCATGCAATGCACAGAATATATACCATATGCACACAAAGAAAAGGCAGAACGACTTATTGGAAGAATTGGGTTGGTTGTTCTCCAAACTCTCTGCAGGAGTTTGTTAAAGATGATGCTGAAAATCTTGAATTAGAATAAAACCTTTTATAATCAAGAACAGTGTCGGCGGATTCCTCTTCATACAGCATCACAGCATTAATATTGAAAGTCACCACATATCCTATTAGATTTGGCACACTTTTTATGTTGGTTGAGCATTACATTTTTGTGTTTTTGTGAATTTTTGCTAAGAAGCCTTACTTTTTTTTCTTTCTCTTTAGATTTAAGAATCTCAGCCATTTTTAATTTATGTTTTTCATTTTAATTTTGTTCAAAATTATGGGTGGCAGGAAAAGAGGTTTAAAAAGAAAAATGGTTATGTAGGAATACTGCAGTGGCTTTTGTATGTACATTATGTAATATACATATTTATTATCATGTTAATGAGTGAATAACTAGCCCAAAAGACAGAACCAGTCTTGGGGAAAGTAAAATGTGCTCAGAAAGACAAACTATTTGCAGTAATAGGTTTGTGCGCGCAAGCCCCTGTATTTGCACTTAATGCCGTGATGGTATTTGGACAGCAGGAGAAGTACACAGATTCATGGATAGAGTGAGACATCTGTTCTTTGTAAAATATCTCTACAGAAGGTCTGCATGTAGTTCTCTGCCACATGATGGAGCCATAAATCACAGGCCACCACAAGAGACAAGTCTAATAAAGCCTACACTGTACCTCCATGGTCCAGGCTCATATGGGCTTGTTCTCGTGAATATGCAATGATTAAGGGTGCCGTAGGTAGGATTGCGAAGATCCAGGACTTAGCCAAAAAATTTGAACATCAACAACTTCTCAGTCCCTCCCCAATTTCTGCTAAAGCCCAAAACGGTCTCCTAAGCCCCTCCTCCCACAAGGGAGAATGAATGTGTGTGCATGAGCAGTGATTGACACGCAGTTAGACACCCCCCGGCCCTGATTGGTGCATCTGAACAGGGAGCGGGGGATTTTTTTGCAAATCGCACTACAGGCTGCAGGTGGTGCAGTATTTTTTTAAATACCTGCTCATGTAGTTCTACTGGAACATAGGGTCAGTTTCAGCAAATATGACAGAAAGTTAGTTTTATTACTGCACCTTTAACATGTCATTTTGATATCTGTGAGAAATGTCACATATTGTCTACTTGGAGAACATCTCTATTCCCTCATTTATTTTCGGCCATATGTATTACTTTTTTGTCCTATGCATTTATTAGGCCTGCCAGGGCCATCACTACTAATTTTGCACTATAGGTTTTTTAGATACTTCTCCTCTCTCCCAGTATACTATTCCTGAGCATAACATTTCCACCTTGTTTTTAGGTGGAATATAATGCCAGATTTGATGGACCTAGAATGACCTACAGTTGTAACATCCTATTTCATGGACAAATACATGATCATTGGTTTCAGCCATCCATTTGGTAATGACTGCTAAGCTACACTTGATGGCACTAACACAGTGTGTTCCACTGGTGTTGCAGCAGCCAATAGTGGAAGGCTTTGGCTCTATCAGTCAACACAAACATTGCTGTACATTTAAATGTTGTTAGTCATCGAGCGTTTAAACCTTCAAGAGTGCTAAGAAAATACTTCTTTTTTTTCAAACAGAAAATCCCCATTACATCTTGTATGTAATGTTAGTGTCTGCTGTCATGACACTGTGTTTGTGTTACCCACACAGCATGACCATGATGGCTGCCACTTCCCCTAAATACAAAGATAGCATCTATATATTACAGCTTAAGAACATTTGTGGTAAATTATCTTCTGTATCAGAAAGTTGGATCCTGAAAATCGCTATCTGCAAAAAAAGAACAATGAAAAGTGCCATGCTTTTTTAAGCAGATGAATCACCCTCAGTTAGTCAATCATGCCATGAAAAGCAATTTACACCACTGCAGAATCTCTATCACTGCAGGGCTCTTTCTTATTGATTATGTTGGTACCATCACTGGAAGGTTTTTTGAAGGTGTGGTGGGAACCTGAAAATGAGAATGCTAATCCTCTGACCGTAGAGTTGTACTGGGCTGCCTCTTAGTTGTGAACATGTGTGAGTGTAAAGTGCGGAAGTGTTGAAATAGAGGTAAAAAGTTTATGTTTCCCATATTTGGACTTAATCTTGTGCAGTTTGTATGTTGATATATTTAATCATTCTTTGCTCTGGAAACTGAAGTCCAATTAGCTTCTCAACTATTGCCATAAAAATACCTTTAATGAACAGGAGCTATACGATTGGAGCTGCTTCACTGGGGCTGTGGTGGGGTTCATGGTCTGCTGCTGTTGGGTAACTCGGTAGGGATTAGGTGAAATACAGTCTTTCTTCACTCTGTGGAGATGTTGCAGTCCTGGGACCACAGATTGCCCCACACGATGCTGTGGGACATTTCAACAGACACGGTCAAACAAGAAGTCATTGTGTGCCGCTCAACACATGACAGGCTGTAAGTAGCCTGTGTCACACTTTCACTCTCCTTTGTAAATGAGGAGTTCATTAGCAAAATGACACAACTCTTATGTACATTTGGAGGATGAAGTCAGTATTTATAACTAATAATCATAAACAGTTGATTGAAGTGTTAGCATTTAGCTTTTTTAGAAGGAACCTTAGTTTGACTACTATTACTATTACAAACAAAACAAGAGAGAGAAAGAAAAATTCAAAAAACATATATGCGTACATATATACATAAACATATCTCAATGACCATTGGGGAAGGAAAAAATAGAAAAGTGCATTTCTATAGCTCATATGTTCAATTCCACTGATTATTATTGACTTAATTCACACATATATGCAGCCACCCTACCAGTCTCTTAAGATGGGCCTCCATGTCCAACATCTCACAATTCCAGTAGAATGTGGTGTGTTTGTAGCTTGTAAATTTACATATTCTGATTATCTGTGCAGAGCTGCACTGTGTAACACAATAAAAACATGGATGGCAATCATTTTAGTACCCGTTGAATCAAACAGCACAGTTAACAGTGTGTGCTAAACAAAGTAGTGTTGTAATTATTATCAGTTCAGTTTAGTGAGTTGGAATATTGAATATGAACATTATTTTACAACACAGATAGCTCTAAAATCATGTTAGTGTAAGTGTTGAGTTTTAGTCAGACACTATAATGATGACAAATGGCACGCTTTCATTGTGTAAATAGGTTTAACATTTGTATAAAAGAGAGGGGACCATCTATATTAATGTTGCCTCAGTTAGTCTTTGTTGCCACACCAGCAATAAAAAAATCTCGGATTAGGTTCCGAAAATACTTATTTGTAATATTTTATTATTATAGTCAACATAGAAACTAGTTATGGAAAGGGAACTGAATGTGTGTTTCTTTATTTTGAATATCACAGTCATAAGTGTTCTGATCCTTGATCTTGGGAGCCAAATGCAAAGGAGTCCCAATGCTGTTTTTGGTTATATAGTTTTGAACATAGGTTACTATGTCACTAAATGTTACAAACTATTGTTTTGGGCAAATATTTCAAGATAAAAGACTAAATGTCTGGCTTGTTGCCCCCACCCCCTCCTCTCTTTCTCCTATCTCTATGTCCCTTCGCTACCATCACAGCCACAGGAAGGCCCTGGCAGCCCGAAACACTGATACTATCTCTGCGCTCCTCATCTCCGTCCTCCACTATGTCGAAATCTTGCCCATCCCACAAAGGGAAACCGCTAGTGTACAACGGTCCATGGCATGACGTCGGTTTCTGTGGGTAGACACTTATGGTAAATAATATGGCAGGTGCACGCCATGTTCCCTGATGAAGGATGCAGTGGAGAATTAAGGAGAATAATACTGAGATTATATCACACCATCTTGTATAAGAAAGATTTGTTTTTTAGGTGCAGTGAACTGTAATCAAAGCTTGTGAAGGCTATTTCAGGAAGCAGCTTTAATATCCAAAGACATATCTAAATATATGTCGATATTTTGTTATGTTAAATTAGGATAATTTGTCATATTTTTTGTATATCAGGGATTGGCAGATATAAAAGATGTTTCATCCAAACTCAAGCAATTATTTGTTTATTTAAAGAAATGTTTTTTAAAAGTATTACTTTAACAATGCATTACTATAAAATCACAAAACACATTTGACATCATTACAGGTGATTTAAAACTGCGTCAACAATATTTCAAGTAATCCCATACTCATTTAGTGACAAAAGATAGAGTAATATACAGAAAGCGAGACACTTAGATTTCATTGAATCCCCTACAAACCACAGGTGGTTGTGTAACCTTGTTGGGCAACAACACTTACAATCATCTCTGACAATGACAAGAAGTGTCAGGTATGATTAGGCAATGTTTGTTGAATCAAAACAATATAACAAATCTGTCTAATGCACAGAGTGGTCTTCTTTTTGTAGTTTATGTAAGGATTATGCATGTATGTGCAGATGTCTTCAGGAACTTTCAGGAACGTTTTTTTGGAATTTGCTCAATTTAAGTAAATGCAGCTTTCGACCTTTGGGACTTTTTGTTGGGCCCGTGCGTGCAGCATTAAGGATTTTTAGATCGATGGTGCATCAAGTTCTCCCTAAAAATCCTTAACCCATCTCACTTAGCTGTTTCACAAATCTTGATATGCACAGACTCTGCCACTCGCATAAAGTTTCTGCTCTCCAGTCTCTTCACTCACATTTTAAAATATGCAATGACATCTACATTGATAAACACCACACATCTTCCTACTTCATATTGAGACTCCAAGGTCTCTTGTTCAGGTGCTTCATTTGTTTATTCAAAGGTCCAGTGTGCAGGGCCGTAGCCACAATTTCGAAAATACTGAGGTCATGAGGATGTTCCCTTCTCACCCAGAAGAGTCTGACCAGATACCAAAAATTAAGTCTATCATTTAGAATTATTTGGATTTAAAAAAATGTATTCAGTTAAATGTTACTGCATTTTGTCTGTTATTTCCCACCATGAGATGCTGTTTTAAAGCCTACGCCACACTGCCAGGAATTGAATCGACCATTTGCTAAACCTCGGTCCCGACTTAACAACCAACTATAGCAACCTATCAAGTTGTGGATGCCTCCACATGCAGAAGGTATGCAAATGGGGCTATAGTTAAATACTGTATCTTAAAAGTTTGGAGGGTGGTGTGTCTTTTTTTTAGCCTTTACAAAATCAAAACCACAAGAGCGTAACCTGCAAATGTTAGCATGTTTGGCTGCTTACTACCAACAGTAGAAACCTTTTTTTTTCAAGGCATGGGGTGAACTGCATTATTAAGTGGGGTTGCAGGTTACTGGTATGTAAGAAAAATATCTGTTAAGCCTTAAAACACCCACTTTGTTTAGAAAAAGTCAACTGGAAACATTAAAAAGTCAGCTGCAGATGGCATTATCAATCGATTTACAGGGTTTTAGCGGTAGCTTTAGCTTACACTAGCTAGCTAAGCTGATCAAATCTGCTAGCAACAGTTGTCATTTCAGCCCCACCAAAGACCATGGTTATCTGTTAGAAATGAGAAGCTGCTTTTGATAACTTCTGTGTGAAATTGAAGACCCATTATTTCAAAAATGACTCCAAATTGTGTGTCTTAAATCTAAAACCCTAGAAAAAAGACATGACATCAGTGTCCTCAATGGTAGCTACAGCCCTGCCAGTGTGTTATGCTTTCCCTCTTCACAATTTTACAATATGAAACTATAACTAACCCTTTTAACACTGAGCATTACACCCCCACAAAATAGTTGCTGATCTGAAAAATCAACAAGGAGACTTGGAGGCCTGCCTATAGACACTAATGATGAATCGGATGCCTACAATTAACACTAGGAACAAATGTGGTTCTAGATACTGGAGTCCCCTGCTACTCCCTCACCAGCCCCCTGCAGATGCCGCTGGGACATGATGTGTTTGAGAGTGTCCAGCTCCTGTGTCAGCTGCCCTATCCTCATCTGCAGCTTCTGGTTTTCCTCCTGCAGCTGCATGGCCCTCTGCTGGGTCAGCAGGATCCTCCTGCGAGCCTTGTCCCGGCTCTTTCTCACAGCGACGTTGTTCCTCTCGCGTCGCAGCCGGTACTCTGCACTGTCCTTGCTGATGCTCCTCTTGTTTACTGGGGCCCGCAAAGTTGGCAGGAGGAAGGAGGAGAAATCCTGGAGGTCAGAAACGCAAGTTTAAGTTGTGGGGAAGCAGGATGAGCGTGGTTTTTAATGATTTTTTTTCAGAAAATGTGTAGGAATGACTTCTTTATCTATTATCCACAAATGAAAAAGCTATCTCACACACATGAAGACACACCTGCTGAGTGTTGGCATTGCTTTGGTGGTGGTTTGTGTTCCCCGCGCTCAAGGTGTTGCTGAGACAGGAAGACATGTACGGCATGTAAGACAGTCCCATCATCTGCTCAGACATTCTGTCATCACTGCCCCCTCTCACCAGTCCCTGAGACTGGCTGTATGCCATGTCCATCTGAGCCAGCTGATTGGTTGGTGTGTTTGGGTTCAGGGTGTGGGTGTGAGCCTGACCCGGGTATGAGTTTGCCCACTCCTGGATAACAGAGGACACCCTGGTATCTGACATCTGAAAGGTGGTCGGAAGCAGCAAAAGATTAGGTTTTTTCTTTTTTTTTCAAGCTTAAATTAGTTTGTTTTTATAATTAAACAGAAACACACAAAAAAACAATGTACAAATGTACAAAAGTAACTATACAGGGGAAAGATGCAAAACAAGAACACAAGACATAAAAGGCAGAGCTATTAAACTATCCAACAACATATAACATGGTTTAATTAGCTCCAATTCAGCAAAAGGCTGCTTACACGTTATCTTCCTGGTTTATGATAATCAAAACAATATACCCTAATTCAACTCCCTGAAAGGCCTTATATTCTGCTGTATATTGTGTACTTTTACTTTTGATACTTAAAGATAATTTTGCCAATAATACCTCTGTACTTTTACTAATGTAAGAATGCAGGACTTTTATTCCTAATGGGGTAAAAGTAATTAATTAGAACAATACAAAATGAAATGTTACAAATGACAGATGTAGCTGTAGCTGTAGACAGCTGAAACAATGCGTCAATTAATTGAGATTGATAGAAATGTAATCAACAACATTTTTGATGTTCAATTAATCATTTAAGCAATTTCCCAAGGTGAAAAAGCAAAAAAAAATGTGCTGGTTCCTGCCTCTCTCAAAACAAGCATAAAATATACATACTTGGGTTGTGATGTATACCTTTGTTATTCTTTTCAGATATTTACAGACCAAACGATTTATCAATTAATTGAGAAAATGATCTGCAGGTTAATTGACTATGAAAGTAATTGTTAGTTGTAGCCCAACATTAACGCAAACCATACCTATATACCTATATATGTACAGCAAAGTAAAAAATAAACTGCTGACTATATTTTTTTACAAAGTCTAATAAAGCTATGATCTACTTACCATGACTTAGCTCTTCACAAACTCTCTGAATATTCTGCAGGTTCCTCTGACAGTTTGACTGAAACTGGTCTGAAAGACAGGAGACAGACAGGTACCTCTGTCTGATCTCACCATCACTTCTTCCTACTCCTCCTTCTCCTCTCTCTCTCTCTCTCTCTCTCTCTCTCTCTCTCTCTCTCTCTCTCTCTCTCTCTCTCACACTCACACACACACACACACACACACACACACACAGAAATGACAGAAAAGAGACAAAGAAAAGGACAATGACAGAAAGCAGGGTAGTGTGATCGTATCTCCCATCATATCTACAGATTATGTAGCCTGTGGTGTCAGGGTTTTTTAGTAGCCTAATTTAAAACAAATTGTGATACAAGGAACTTCGGCAGCTTTGAATAGCGGGTCACAATAAATAAATAACTAAATAATTATTTCTTAACTTTCCGCTCTTTTTTGACAGTGTCACTCGCTTAATTTATAACATTACAGTACAGTACAACAGTTGTTTGTTAGTAGGCTACAATGTAGCACTACCAAGCTCTGTATGACCACTATTCCTCTGCGGCTTCCGTAGATTATATTGAAAACAAAATGGCTGCCCCTGTTGACAACGTGAGTGAAAGCTTAGCTTGCTGCGAGCTACAACTTTTATTTTACCTTTCTACAATGTATGCTAATATTATAGACAAATTCCGACGATGTAACGTGTACTCGGAAATAATACTGGTTTTGTTTTTAATGACTTAAGTTGTCCTGCTAGCCACTAGCTAACTTACCTTTTTAGTAGCATTTCTACTACGTTAGCCACATTTTGCGGTGTAGATACATGGCGTTAGCCGTTTTGCATTGTGTTTCTGACATGTTTACTTTCTGACAGGCTTTAATTGAAAGTGATTTGCCTGCAGCTGTACAGCTGCTGAGGAATCTCACAGAACAGGTAAGAACGGCGTGTCTGTATTATTATTGTATTATCAATGTTTGCAAGTAGAGATATGCTGAGTCCTTTGGAATGTATTGAAACTATACGAACCCATTTACACGCACACTTAGATCTATTGGTTACATATTACAGAATAATAGTCTTATAATCCTGTTGTTGGTGTTGTTTTATGCATTTATGTTGACTGATTATGAAGTGGTGGTGTGTTCCTTTCACCATGGTGTTTAGATCATGGTCACTTTTATCACAGACAGCTTGTGTAGATCAGAGTTTCCCAAGCTGAAAAACAGTGTGTCGCTTTTCTCTTTAGGTGGCCTCAGTTACAAGTCATGTCCGTGACCTGATAACAAAAGTCAAAGATGGGGCATTTAAGACATCAAAGGTGAGTGGGGACTTGAACTGGACTTGCCCCCAGGTTCACTGTATCTCTGTTGGTTGTTAGAAAATGTTCACACCACATTCTCAGGCATGTGTAACTGACAACTGAAAAGGAATACAATGTAAAAGAAACTTCTCCTCCAAGTTGAAACAAACTAAGGAATTGTCTGGTCTGACTCCTCTCTCTCTCTCCCTCCCTCCCTCTCCCTGCAGGGTTTGTCATTCTTGGACCTTAGGTATCACCTGCTGCTCTTTTACCTTCAAGATCTCACTCACCTGATCAGCATCAAAACAGAAGGAGGCAAAATAAAAGACAGCGAAGCCTTGAATAGACTGGTCACAGTCAGAACGGTGAGGTGATTGTAGAAACAGGCCGCTCATTTGTAGTCTTATCGATCCAGCTGACAAAGCATCATATTGCTTTGCTGATTGATTGTCCTCCTGTTTTAAGGTCCTGGAGAAGATGCGACCGATTGACCACAAACTGAAGTACCAGATTGATAAACTGGTGCGCACAGCTGTCACCGGCAGTTTAGGTAAAACTGATTTTGGAATTGGTTTGCGATGCATGCATCCACCAATGATCTGATTTCCTTCCCTCGATGTCTCACAGGCTGCGGTGTATAATGATGTCTTTTGTTTGATTTCAGCTGAGAATGACCCGCTGCAGCTGCGTCCTAATCCTGAAAATCTCATCAGCAAAGTAAGGGCTGAATGCCATCGTGGTCATTTGAACTCTTTTTATTTGGGTGGTCCAGTTTATCACAAATGTTGTATTTGTTGTTGTTTTTAACAACCTTGCGGTATCATTAATAACGCAAGGGAAATTACACCTTTCTTTCACTCTGTTGTTAGAACACACATTACACACAGGCCTGAAATACACACACACACACACACACACACACACACACACACACACACACGCACGCCTAGGACCTATACATGCACAAATGGAGAGATTTCAGAGTGAGGGGGCTGCGGCTGTCCATGGATTTGGGGGTTCGGTGCCTTGCTCAAGGAAAACTGTAATCCTAGCACCATTGTATAAATTATTTATCGCTTCAGAGCATTTAATTGGTCAGGCTACCATTGATTTTAATAATTAAGAAAATGCATAATAAATACACTGTAAATACTGACCCTGGAGTATTGTAACTATCTGACTGACTTTCTTTCTTTCTTTGCTTCATTGACCAGTTGAGTGAATCTGAGGAGTCTGAAGGTGAAGCTGAGAATAAGACGGATAAGAAAGCAGCCCACTCTAGTGGCAGGAAATATGTACCGCCAAAGATTGCCCCAGTTCATTACGGTAATGTTGTTTGTCTTTTTAAACAGGATTTGGTTTCACTGCTTGTCATAAAAATACTAATCAATATTAGTTATAATACACCTTTAATCGCTGTGGGTCACGTGCATCAAAATAAAGACCACAAATTCTCATCTCAACCCGTGTCCTCCAGACGGTGACATGACAGAAGCAGACAAGAAGAAGGCTCAGTCGGAGCGCCATCGGCGAGCGGCCCTCAGAAGCTCTGTGATCCAGGAGCTGAGACAGCAGTACAGCGACGCTCCGGAGGAGATCCGAGACAGACGGGACTTCCAGAGCGACCGGGAGAGCCGCGAGGAGCTACACAGGTGTTTACTTTGTGTGAACAGGTAGACATATGAAGGGCAGATACGAGTTTCCAATCAGCAGTAACGGGGTTTTTTTGTTCTTCTTCAAAGGAAAAATTATGAAGAGTCCATGATGGTGCGTCTCAACATGCCACAACGGCAGAAGAATGCCAGAAAGAGAGGCGCGATGTCCATGACCGGCCAGCTGAGCGGCATCACACACTTCAGTGACATCACAGCACTGACCGGCGGCGAGGGGGGCCAGGTGAGCTTGCAGTGACATCTTTACACCAGGAAGGGCTCATATCTCACTCGCTGAGCTACAGGACAGGCCTATGTTAAAAATCTGAATTTCTGGTCCAGACATGAAAATCTATTTAAATCCCTCTTCATGTCTTTGCAGAGGAATGTATTGAGTTGAATTATTTATATTGAATATTATTGAATTAGCCACCAGCACATGATTAATGTTGGGACAGGACACTTGTGTTGTGTTTTGAAAAAGTCTGGCATGTTGGACCTGAAGTGCTCATACTTTTGTGTATCTTGGTGACTCAGTTGTCTGGTGCTGTGCTGGCAAGTTACACTTTATGCCTACACAGGCTTGGCATGGCATCCTACTCTGTACTGTTTCCCGTGTCAGTGAACTTAGTGCTGGCATAAAAAGCACTGAGTTAAAGCAATGGCTGGCCAGCCTTGTGCTGCTTGCAAATGTGGAAATTTCATTCAGCTAAATGTATTAGGAAAATCCATGTGCTATGTTTAGATTTTGTACTAGACAGCACGCAAAGCCACAAAATGCTGTTGCTAACGGGCTCATAACAGGAGCATCATGGCTCGTTTCTATTTAGACCACATTGTTAATTTGACTGCTGGTTTTAACACTTTTTTTATTGTTTCAGGATGGGGATAGTACTCGCCCCAAGAAAAAGAAGAAACTCATGAAGAAGAAAACGAAAAGAAGAGGTGAGGACATTTAAATATGTCACAGTAAAATTGAATTTCCTGCCATTTCTTAAAAAATATATATATATATATATATATACTCCTATTACAAACTATGTAATTGTTGGTGTAATTTTGTGAGTTTACAGAAAACTTTTAGAACCAAATAAAAGGTGCGATTTAAAAATACTGATAAATGGAAACCTCAATCAAGGATGTGAGCTGTTATTTACACTTGTAACCCTATTTCATGTGAATAATCACCCACGTCCTTCTCTGCAGCCTTTAAGAAGCACAGATAAGACCCGAAACACGTGTCCAATGATGTCAGAAGACCGAATGATGAAGAGGATTTCTTACTAACAGCTGTCATTTTAGTTTATACTTCACCTGATTTTGTTACCAATAAGTCCGTTGTGCTGCAGAAATTCCCCACCACCTCTGCATAGTGTATCAGTTTGTGGAATAAACGTTTACTGTTGACTCCTGTATTTGTCACATTTTATTTATCTCCTTAAGAGGGCAGTCAAATCGCCTCCTTATCAAAC
>CM042335.1:17145941-17268441 GCA_023566125.1 Zingel zingel | reverse complement strand
ACCAGTGAAATTCTTTGTAGCCTTGATTTCTTACTGCCACAGTTTACATTTATAAAAAGGGATGGTATAGTAGATCACGTTGTTTAATTGTGCTCAAAAGAACCTCAGATTGTTTTTTTGTATCATATAATTTATAGAAAAAGTGTAGCCAAGTGTTTTAATCACATGCTGTAAAAATGTGTTTGCAGTGGCCTTGCGGTAGAAACTAGACTACAAAAGACTCACAGGGCCCCAATGCAGAGCTCTGAATTAAAGCCCATCACAACACTACATAGAAAGCCAGCAGAATCCCAGTGCACAACACTCTGATCAACACCAGGCCTAATCTGTTGTTCAATATGGATCACAACAATGCCAGTAATGAGACACGTTTGGAACATGTAACTGATGGGATGGAGCATTAAGCAACTGCCACAAAGCTACAACGGAGTAAAGAAATGCTACAAGTGACTGTAGCAATCTTCACGCAGCTCAAAACAACTAATGCAGTGTGTATTTACAGCCTGGGAAGAACAAACTGATGTGCACCGAGTCCGTTTGCCTAAACTGAAATGGTTATATATATGTGATGTGGCATGCAATGAGCCCCCCAGTCCCACAACTGATGTGATTTCTGACCTGACCACACGGCATGTAACTGCCTTTCTATTAGTCTTTAATCCTCAAAGTCGATAGCATGATGGAATACGATTTAAGTTCTAACAAATCTTACTCATTTATAATCAGAATTTGAGGAATTGGCTGTCATATTTATACTGCAAACTAAATTCTGATTTAAAAAGTAATTTTCTAATATATATATATATATATATATATATATATATATATATATATATATATATATATATATATATATTTTACCTCCTATCCATTGACAATGCTCTGATTGCTCTGGCGCCTTCTGTACTTCAATAATACATTTTATTTGTATTGCACTTTACATTTAGAGCAATCTCAAAGTGCTACAGAGCATATAATATAAATTAAAAAAGATCAAGGTCAATAAATACTTTAAAAACTCTTACATCATACTATCCTGCCAATTTAAGTCAAGAGTGAAAAAGCAATTTATTACTAACCCCCCCCCCCCCCCTTAAGATCAACTGCTAATTCTGGCTGGTCATGATGGTCTGCCTAGTCTGTCCTGCCCTTTCCTTTCAGCAAACACGAGTGAGGTGCAGTGCATGCAGGTGCAGTGTTTTCCCACAGTGTCAGAAGTGAGGCGTCGGCGTCAGCTCACCTGAAGGCCCGTCCTCTGCCTCTGGGTGGTGTGTAGCCGCTGTAGTAGCGTGCACGTGATGAGAAGCTTCCTCCCCGTGACCGGAACCGAGCCCGTGGAAAGCCGCGGTCTGTGGTGCTGATGCCTGGTCTGTTTGTTCGCTTAGCGCCAACCTGAGGAGAGAGAATCAAGCAAGGGAGTTCCGTTAACTAAACTCCACCCATCTTGTGGCTTTCCTCCAAACAAATTTCAGATTTCAACAAAACTGCTTACATTTGTGCTCATTTAGTGAGCGATGAAGTAGAACTCATTCCAAAAATGTTAACTAACATTAACAAATATTCAAGTCTCCAGTGGTTCCAATCATGTGCCACAGTGACAAGGGCATATAAAGCCATTCAAACACCAGCCAGTCTTCCCTCTTCTTCTGTATCTTTTTTTGGGGGAAGTAACCTCTTTAAATGTGCATGTGGCTCCTATTTAAGTGAATGTGACGTTCATTCATTGTATCATTATTGCTCAGCTGATATGGTTGTACCCCAGTGTAGTAGGAGTGTAACTGATGCATGTATTTGTACCGGACCGGAACAGGACTTTCGGAACGATGCTAATGTACACCGAATGCAATCTTTAAACAGAAATGATTAGGCTTGTTTTGCGTGAGGAACATACTTCAATTTCAAGTTACCACACAAATATATTAAGTGGCGGACCAGAAGCTTGTTTAGGTTTACAAAGTGAAAAAGCCCAAAGTCCACCCCAAAGGGACTTAACCTACCATCTCCAACAGAAAACACTGTTCACAAACTGCTCTATTGTAGTCCAGCCTTTACTTCCGTGACGAACGTGCGTCACTTTGTAACACACGTATAATGCTCACCTAGCTGCTAGCATGGCACTCCCTCATACTCTGCAACTGACTAGCTAGCATTACTTACTGTGCATGTGTGACTCCCAACAAAGATGGAACAGAAGTGAGATGTCTCACTCTGTAGCTAAAACAGAGAGCTCAATACACAGGGTGAAAAGAGGAGCTGCAGCAATGTGCAGTACAACAAAGATATGTTTGTTGAAAACTAAACCACATAAACCTATTCTGGTACAACCTCTAAATACAATTATGAACCTGAAAATATGAGCACTTTAACATTTTCAATGCACTTTTAGTATTTTTAAAGTGTGGTATTAGTACTTTTACTGAAGTAAAGGATCTGAATACTTCTTCCACCACTGCATATTTTATTTAAAATGTTTTGAAAATCTTTATTCATTGGAGAACTTATTGGTAGTGGTTTGCAGCAGTATTTCTCTATTTTATTTATTACAATTCATTCAAAAGTTTGTTTAAAATGTTTTTGTAAACCGTTTCTTACAAGAAGTTCATGATAAACAACAAGCACTTTTTTGTTTGGCTTCTTTACTTGTTGGGAGTTTTGCATGTTTCCCCTTACTGTACCAAAAATGAACTTCAAAACCGAGGTACGTACCAAACCGTGATTTGTATGTACCGTTACACCCCCACAGTATAGTAGCTGCTTATTGTCCACACAAGTTAACTTCCGCTTCTTCTCTCTTTTGAGAGGCACCAAAAATTCCTCTATGCAGGAAAAACACTTGTTTACACTTAAGAGAAAACGAAACCGTCACTTTAACCCAATTCTTATTTACTCTCACAATAGTGTCACTTTTCTTGTCTTTCTGACCGATGACTGCTGAAATCTCAATAGTAGAAGCTCCCAGTTGAAAAAGTAAAAAGTAAACGTCTTACCTTTATCTGCCTTCCTCTGAAAAGGGACTCGTCCAAAGCCATGGCCGTCCTAACAGACTCTTTGTCTGCAAACTCAATATAGGCAAACCTGAAGAAGAAAAGAAGCAATCAACTTGATGTGGAATATGTGCATTTCTGCTCAATCTTCACTTTGATTAATACACTTGATTCTCAACACCAATCTGACATTTCACTCAGCTTTATACGGTACCTTGTACAACACCATAAGGCCGCATTCAGACTGCCTGCGTCGGCCATCCGACAAAAACACAGAATACATACATACATACTGAGTCTTTGGAAAAAAAAGCAACCCCATGTCACACTGCGGTGGTCAGTCATGTAACCGGCGATCAGACTTGTCTGTGTGCTTTAAACTATAGTTTGAGGCGGTGTGAGAGTCCTGTACAGTAAACGGGAACCATCGCTGCAATTATTGCTGCCACACAAAAGTCTTAAAACACTATGAGAGTATAAAACGGAACTCAAGCACTGAACTGCCTGGGAGTTTGTGTAATAGCTGAATGTTTCCTGCAACAACCAAGCACTCGCTATGTCTCGCTCGTCTTTTCTTTCTCTCCTGTGAAATAAAGCTGCCTTCAAGTGCGGTCGGAAACGTCAATCTATGAACGATCTGATGGAAAATCTTATCACACAACTAAAGTACTCAAATGCAAACAAAAAGCAGCAACATGCAAAGCATGACAGCACCAGTATTTTGATTATTTATAGACATACCACTAATGTAATTTAAGAGGATCACAAACAAATTGTAAAGGAAATCAATTGCCCTGAAGGTGAATAACTTAAGTTTATATAAAGTTAAAAAGCCTTTTCTGGTGGGATTTAATGCAATTTTCTTTTACCTATACAGAAGATTCTATGCCGATAGCATTTGTATTTTTTTTTTTTTTTTAATAAAACATAGGAAAAGTGAAACCCAAACTCTCAAACTGTTTTTTTTTTTTTTTTACAAAAACAATCACATTCAACCATCCAGCTTTAGTGAAACTCATTTGTCCATCCAGTTTGATGTTGTTTTGTTTCTATGACAAAAGTGTGACACCGTGGAATATTTGCCACACAAGATAGTAACTTGTCATCCATCCCTCCATTGCTTGATGGAAAAAAAACACAGTATAATGATAATGATAGTGTATTACCCTTTGGGATGCCCTGTGTATTTGTCACATAGGATGGTGACTCTGTTTACTGAACCGCAGCCATGAAAGTGAGCCTCCAGCTCTTCTGCCGTGGCACCATAGTCCACCTGAAGAAAGACAGGATAAAAAGGTTACACACCAAGAGAGCTGAGATATGTGAGCATGTGCACTAAAAAAAAAAAAAGAAAAAACAGGATTTTATTCATTTTATTTTATTTTATTTTTTTTTTAAATCAGCTTATGCTTTAACATTTACACGTTTGTCTATTTGGCACATAGTAATCAAAGTTAGATTTTTATGTCACTTTTAATGTACTAAATTAGGCAGACTATAATGAAAACGCCAAAAAAAAATATAAGGAAAAGAAGCTTTGTGCTATGGAGAGACATGCAAGATGGGCTTATGGTGTTGTCATTTAATATTGTAGTTACTGTGTCATCTTTCTTGATTTTTATCTGGGTGGGTGGTGATGGAAGGGGGGGGGGGGGGGTTGTTTATGTTGTGAGTTGTATGTTTTGTAAAAAAAAAAAAAAAAAAAAAAAAGACTATTTTAGACTTTAAAACCAATAAAACCTTGCAAAAGTCCAAGGGGGTGAGTTTATACAGGCACTTCACAAATCTTTGCCAAATCTTAGGGACGCACAAAGTATCGCCAATCACATCGGTATCAGCAGATGTTTGTCATTTCTTTATACATCGGTCCGATGAGCAAAACTGGCCCGATATCAACAACAGATGATTGTGTCAGCCTATCTGCCGTTGTTTGTGTCAGGGTGCCGCTGGTGTGAGGATTGTTTTTTTTTGGCCACGTAAAGTTTTTGACGCAGCACTGGACTTACTTGTCAAAGTAGAGTCTATAATGTCCAAGGTCTGGGCGTTTTTAAGGTAAAAAAAAAAAAAAAATTAAAAAAAAATATGAGCAGTAATGCAAAGAGGACACCATGTCAAATCCTTTAACACCACCAATTTGATCACTCCTATGAAAAACCGTCATCCAGCACTTCACAAACAGTATCAGGAGGAAGCTACTAGCAAGTAGCCTAAACGCACAGCCCAAACGTTAGCAAGTGTGCGGAGAAGAGAGAGAGAAAAAGAGAGTGGGAGGTTTATGTGTTGTGTGTATAAAGTTAGCAGTAACGCTATAGCTGTGAACGTAGCGGTGCAGTCTGTGTACAGTTTCTGTCTGTATATAAATGCTGCTGCTCCTCAAAACCCAAGCCAAGGCCCTGCGTCTTGCATGCTAGCTTCTGGTTTAAGTAAGTGAAGGGGATTAGCAAGGCCGGCACATTTGTTTTAGGTTCCTTAGGTATTGATTTATGATCCAAACTTTTCACAGCAACTTTCATTAAGTTATACAATTGCTACAAATTATAAAAGTAGCCTAAAACTAACACACTTAGTTACTTCAAGTCTGCAGCTCAGAAAAGATATGGAGCTTAGTTGTTAGAGTTTTACTTAAAAATAAAATGTGGCACTAGCATATCATTTATTCCCCCAAGTGAAATTATTTACTCATTTTTCGGGGGTGAATGTTTACATTTGTAAAATGAGGAATAAAATGCTGTTCGTCTCTGTATCTACAACAAATTAGTAATAGGGTAAAAGTACTACAGGAGAGACTTGGTGTTCTGCTAATAAAAAAAATAAATAGATGTGTATATTGGCAAAAATTAGTTTGAAAATATCGGCATATTGAATGTCGGCCAAAATCCAATATTGTGCATTCCGTTTATTTTTCTTTGACGTCATCTAAAAAGTTGCAACAAGAAACAAGACAATGTGGCCAAAATGGCATCTATGAGACAATTACTCACGTTTCCGACATAAATAGATCTGCCATCTGCTTCCATCTTTTCCTCGATGGACATGATGACAGGGCCGACTGCACAGGGGAGGGGGAAAAATGGATTGATATGAGCAACAAAATATTTCAACTGAAACCAAAATATTCACCAACAGGTGTTGTTTAAACAGCATAGTGTAAAATAAAACTATATCTACCAGTGTTTCCCATCATAGGTTTTACTTGGGCACACCGCCCAGGTAGAGTGAGAACCGCCCAGGTAGATAATATTCAAAATTCAAAAATGTTTTCCCCAATCAACAATGTATTTTTCACACTGCACACTCTGCGTTTATGACAGCGTCAATGCTTTACTTCAGACTCAGAGGCTAGCATTAATAGTAACTTGCTGGCGGTGGTCTTGCCGTGGGATTCACTTTATTAACAAACTGTAGAAATGCCGCGCCCACGCGGCTGTGAAAGCTCCCTGAATGTCATTTGGTTGGCAGCAGCCTCACCCACTCATATCTTTATATAATAGAGCTAATGGAGCTAATCGTTGCTAACTGAGCCTTCAGTTTTTTTTCCAACCTGGGCCCCATTTCTCCATGCATTTGTGTCAGACTGATGTGACCAAAATCTTTGAATTTGGTCCGGTATTGAGCGATTTCGCAATGACGAGCCGGCGCGAACAGAGCTACAATGTAACCTAATGGGGCAATTGTGGAGCCTTGCTTTTTGTCCAATAAAAAGGGTTTTGTTTTTTTGCTACCGACAGGCTCAGATTGTTACTAAAAGTGTCCGACAACATTATCGATCTCAGGACAAGACTTTTTGTCCGAAGACAGCTGTGTGGAGAGTGAAACGTGAGGCGAGAAAAAGACATTGAGGTAGTCTGTTGTTTCGGAGTAGGCTACAGAAATGATAGGCTCCCGTTATCTAAAAGATTTTCAATGTAATGGCTCAATATTTAAAAATGATTGACAGTGTGGATGAGGTCAATATAATTGGATGGCCGCCCGTATTCATTTGAGCCAGAGTAGGCTATAGTCTATGGAAAAAGTATACGGATGAAGAGCGGACGAGGGGAGGGAGAGAGGGGCTGCAGCCAACGACCTCATCCACATTGCCGAAATCACTTAAATATTGAGCCATTACATTGAAAATCTTTTCGATAACAGAAACCCGATAATGTTGTCAGACACATTTAGTAACAATCTGAGTACAAAAAAAAAAAAAAAACTTATTGGACAAAAAGCAATGCTCCACAATTGCCCCATTAGGTTACATTGTAGCTCAGTTCACGCTGGATCGTCATTGCAATCGCACTCAATACTGGCCAAAATTCAAAGATTTTTGGTCACATCAGTCTATTAGACACAAATGCATGGGGAAATGGGGCCCAGGTTGAAAAAAAAAAAAAAAAAACTGTGGTTACCCTTTAACTGGTTGTGTCGACGGTATCAGGGCACTAAATCCAAACAGTGTTGGGAAGTAGTGTTACAAGTTTAACTACTTCTCAATAGCGTCACTTCAATCAAATAGCTTTTCAGTAGCTTAAGCTAGCTCTTTTATTGATCAAGTAGTGCGGTCGCGTCCACACAAGCTAATGTAGGGGGACGACCGAATGGCGAACACCGCTTGTTTACTATTAAGTTCACGTAATTTTTGGGATGACAAGATGATATATAAAACTGCGCTACTACTGGATTTCAAGCCGATGAGAAGAGCCTAAGAAGATGAAGCAAAGTGTAAACACTTAACCAAAGACGTTATTATAACCAAAGATTCTAAACCGTCTGTTATAACCTCACTAGTCTATATACAAGTTCATTTATTGGATAGTTCCAGCAGATGTCCCTCACTTTCCGCTTTCTTTGAGTTACCTTTAAACTCCAAGGTTGCATAGAGCAACATTAACTGGAACCTCTGAGCAACGTTACAGGCCGAAAATGGTTAGTTTTAAGAAAAATTTGGATCGTGCAACAAGGCAGGCCTGTTTGGTTCATTTCGTGAATGATTTTAAGATTTACAAAGAATATGTTTACGGCATTTACTCTGGAATTTGGTATACCGGTACGGTGTTTGGCTTGATATCAAACCGGTTTGAAAATGTTTGCATCGGCAAAAAACTACTAGGGGCCATTAGTTACAAGCAGCTTGTACACAAACACAGTGAAGTCAACATACAACAAAGAAGAGGTCTCCCCTCACAAAAACACACCTGGTGGGGGGCTGAGATTCATCTGTTTCTCCACCTCGTTCTGGAGCTCCTTCAGCTTCTCTGCCTCTTCCTCCATCTCTCTCACCCGGGCTTTGATTGCCTCCAGCTCCTGAAACACAGACACAAATCTCATTAGAGCCATCAGTCCATCATGAGCACAATACAACTCACCGAAACATTAATCACGAGTGTTATAAATCACACAATGTGGATGACAGTTACGCTATGCTAACAAGTGCTTACAAACTACCAAATCTAGCCATAAAAATAATCAATAAATGTGAAACACTAGGGAAGATGGCAGAGTAGCAAGGAGATGACAAAAACGGGTGTAAGTGATGGTGCTGTCAGAACATGACCTCAATCTAAAAAGCAGCAAGTGTGTGCGTTGTTTCTAGGGTTGAAACGATTCCTTGAGTAACTCGAATAATTCGATTACTAAAAATATGCCTCGAAGCGTTGTTTAGTCAATGTTACCAACGTATCGTCACGGTGTTTCCGCACGGATGACCATTACTGTCGCCAACGGGCTGACGACACATGCCATGAAGACTGACGGCAGCGTAAACAGTGAATAGTTAGTGTTACTAACTGGGGATTTCCACCGAATGCAGAACGTCAGCGGACCGGCTGCGTGCTCCGCCGTCCTTCAATATCCACTAGGTCCGGATTTGTTGCGGCACGGCGGCGGCCATAACTGACAGCTGTAGTCACGAGGACCCACGAGATCTCGCGAATTCACGTAGAATAGAACCACAAAACCAACAACAGAGTGTTTCCATCCAGAGGAGTAGAGGGAAACAACTCTGTGCTGTGTTTTCGAGGTGTAGTGCAGGGAAATATGATCCGCCGAGAGCACAGTGTATTTTATTTTGAAAATTAACCGGATGTTTTATTTTGCTTCTGTGCGCGACTTCCTGTCCTGCACCATCTGCCCTGTGCTAAATTGCTGCAGAGCTCTCCGGCGTCCAGCAAAAATAGAACGCAGCCGTTCTGCAGTCAGTGGAAATGCACACATTGCCTTTAATGGAAACCTAATGACTCCGCTGCCGTTCCGGAGCGGATCTGCAGACGTTCCGCAACTGGTGGAAAATGGGGGTAAGAGAAGAGACAAGCTGGAGAAAACGACAGCAAGCGTCCAAAGTTTGAAATCAGTTCAAATGTAATTAAAACGAAAACTCTGTACAGTGTGTCTACAGCAAAATCTAACTAGCTTACCACAATAATAGCACAACTTCAATGCTTAAGCATCTCAACAGAAAACATAGAGTCTAACTTAATCCTCCAACAATCTACTAACATAATTGTAACAGCTTTGTGACATTGTAATCAAATATATAAATGAAAATAGGTTGAGTATAACTAATATTTACATATAGGCCAAATACAGATCAGTCTCAGGTATAATTTAAGGTTTGATTTACGCCTTAGTTTGAGGTTGTTATTGCATTTCAGAAAATGTTTTCTTTCAAAACAATGTAATATGGCACTTCAAGTTTATTTTTTGAGAGATGATATTGTAAGCAATGTAGGCAATAACAAAGTTGTTTTTCCCGAAAATTAAATCAAACTATTGTATATTATTGCTCTTCAATAAAACAAGTATTTTTATCCAATTACTCGATGGAATAATCGGTAGAATACTCAATTACTAAAATAATCGCTAGCTGCATCCCTAGTTGTTTCTGCCCAATTCAAAAAACCGACACAATTTGACTACTTCATCTAAAAATGTACTGTCTGACTGGCCCTGACCCTTCACTCTAGTGGCAATGCCTCTAATCCTCCACATTATTTCTTTACCATACAGCCTTAAATCGGGCAGTACAGTAGCTGCCTCCTACAGCTTAAAACCAAAGTGATGAATCAGTATGGCACGCTCAGTTCATGTTTCCTGTCACTTCTCAATGACTATAAAGCCCATGTTCAAAGAAAGCATTAAAATGGACACAACACAAATGACCAGTAAAACCATTTGTAAACACAAGTAGCCATAACTAATTTCAATAAATTTGTTTTGTTATTTACCATGTACATACACTAACACAAATGTGAATGTGGTTATTTCTATTTTATAAATACAACAGTTCTAACTGACATCACCACATGCTCATGCACCCATATAAGCATTTGCTATTAATTTATTTTGACACTGAACATGTGAATAAATAATTTGTATATTAATCAATAAGGGAATTGATTTGCTGCAGCTCCACTACAACTGAAATTCAATTTAGACCTTTTGGGAAGTAACTGAAAATGCATTTGGGGCGGTGCCGATGATCAGGTCTGAGGACAGAAGACATAGTGAAGCCCAGTATCACTGCCAAAAAATTAAATATTCCTATAGTGAATAGAGAGCTGGCTGTGTCCCCACGTGGGAGCAGACCCTCCTGTCTGACAGTGGTGCACTGCAGCACAGTGGGAGTCATTCCAGCTTCACCCAGGGCTGGTGCCTGTGCTGACAGGATTTGAAATGTAAAGGCTCTTTGTACAACTGGGTGCAGTGACACAGACAGACCATATTAAATTCAGGTCCTCTCACCAGAGGGGGTGGGGAATGCACGGTGACATACTGCATGGGATGATAATGGCCCCATCATTTCTCAGCCCTCCAACCTTTATCTGCATGCATCATAGTGCATGTCGAGATCATGGAAGTGGTGAAAGCAATATATGCCATCCGACACTGACATGCTGTAGCTCCTATTTTTTGTCGCATATTCAGTGCAAGCCTTTTCACTCCCCTCCCTTCTCCGATTCTCCTTGCTCCAGCAAAACATTGAAGGATGCAAACCCAGCCCCTCAAATACCGCAACCCCCTCCTCCTGCGTTGTATGCCGCGCTCTCACTGCCCGACTGACAGCACTACAACCTAAAAACCCACCTGGACATGCTGCATAGACATTATCAGGGAATATGAGTGAGGTGTGCAGGTGCTGGAAAATGAAAATTGGGCCCCCTAATGCTGATTGTGCATCTTGAACCATCATAAAGTTAATGCAAATCCTATGTTTCACTGATGCGCGATACCAACCGTCGTCCAAAATAAGACAAAGATGATCAGGTGCATGTCTGCCATCTCCACCCTAGCTTTGTTAAACCAGCTAGCTTGCTAGCACGTCAGTGTCCTGCTGTGGCATGCTATTAGTCTAGCTAGCAGGCAAATTGTATTTTAAGGTTTTATCTCGTGACTAGTGATTACGGTTGTCCACTGTTCATTTTAGCTGCAGCACTTGATGCTGGTGCGTGCGATAAGCTAATGTTAGCCTGCTGATGCTCGGTCATTTTTTTAGGCTCACACCGGTGCTTGAAATGCAGCAGCAGCCAGCATAATGGTGAAGGTAAATGGAATAAAAGATGTAATTACCGTAAGTAGGTCGCCTTCTCAAACAGGTAAACTCGCAGAACTGCGGCTAATGGCGGCGGCCTGTCCTACCCTCGCCCCTGACTGTCTCCTGCATCTCTGTCTCGCATTTTTGAGACGAGGATTTCCGCCCCCCCCCCCAACAGCTCGAGCTGCTCCCTGGCGCAGAGAAACTTGCGCCGCTGTTGCGCCAAGATGGCTGCCGACACCACGCATGTCACCACCCATTTATACTGCACTGCGTGAACCACAATGGCGGTTAATATCGACCTGGCAATAGCAGTAACGCACACAGCATGTGTGCCCTACATTTCTGGAAAACTAACACATTTCTTGCCTGCTATCCCTAACGTTACTCCGCTTCGGTCATAACGTGTCCTGGTATGCATGTGGGCTCTCACAGCTGAAACAATGCCCTTCACTTACCGGGTCTTCAATTGCGGCCTCTCCCTCTTCTAACCCCGGTTCTTCGTCACCGACACCCGGGTCTTCCAGCTCGGGATGTCCGGGGTCTGAATCTAGTAGGGATTCCTCCGCCAGTCCGTTACCGAACTCCGCCATCGCCCTGTTCCAACTGTACCGACGCGCCTCGTGGCCAAACCAACGTTGCAGGCCCCTACTCACGCACAAGGGGGTAAAGTGAGCGGGGCGGTGAAAAGAAAAAAACGGCGGAAAACGCCGCTTAGTAAAGTTAAAATGGGGAATAAAATGCTAGCTACAGTTCAAGCCACTACTCAAACAGCATACCACGATGAACAAGAACTGCTGTTTTACTCAATACCTTAAAGCAATGGTCCTAATTTACGACAGATAACCTAGTTTATTTACTTAAATTAGTATATAAAAAAAAAGGCGAGGACTCTACGCGAGAGCGGCGGCTTCCCTTCAGTTCAGAAATGGAAGCCGGGGGCGGAGTCATGTATCACTGCGGGCGTAAAATTCTCAATCCTATTCGTCAGAGGGTGATTCTAGACAAACCTCTTTGGTATTTAGCGCGCTCCTATTGGATAATCGCGCAGGACTTTCCGGTTCGCCAATCGCATGTGTGCTTTTAATTGGATTACGATTCTGTCAATCATATCCCTGTCAGAGGTAAGTAAACTGGCAAAGCCAATTGATCGGCAAATGAATTCCAGCCACATGTGTGTCACATACATTGCCTCCTCCAGTGTGACCTGAGTGACGTTTATTTAAAATATGCCACTCAGGTAAAACTGCAGATTTATATAATGTTTACATCAATAATTTAAATCCTTGTCACACGCAAATAAGTACAAATGCCCTGCAATCAGACATATATGCTTTGTTGTTCAACTGATTTTATTTCTTTTTCTGTATATCAAAGAAAGCATAATGGAGACCAAACACAAAAAGGCAGGTACAAGTGAGGAGGAAAATAAGCTTAATCAAAAATCTAACAATTCATAACACTGCCACTATTATTGTTCAATATTCATAGGAATACCATACTGTTTTTGAGCAGAGGTGGCATTTAAAATAATTATGGATCAATAATAATCAAAAACAGTGACGGGTAGTAATGATAAATCGTATAAGTAGTAGTACAGTTATAACAATAGTGATAATCAAAGTGACAATGAAACATAAAAGAATAAAAAGCAGATCTCCATAAAAACCTATCTAGTTTGGACAGTGCAACACCATGTGTGTGTGTGTGCGCGTGGGTGTGTAATCCCAGTCTTGAAGATCAAGCACTCCAGTCCTTGCTTTACACACAAGATACAGTTTCAAACAGGAGTACAAATTATTACTCATGAAAAGGACATTTTACCCTCCTTGTTTCAAAAACCACACCAAGTGACTTCTTAATGTCGTGTTAATGGCTGTGTTCATTTGAAATGTCTGTAGCTTGTGCAAAAATTGTGGACAAGTGCAAGTGCCGTGGGATGTCCTTTACAGTTTGCATTTACGAACACCTCTCCTGCTCTCTGTCGACCTCAAGATTGCTTTTTGGTTTTTGAATGACAGAAAGCAAAGGGAGGATTACTTTGGAATATCAGTTCTTTTTTTAATATATTTCTTTACAAAAGATGTTTTAGTTTTGCATTTTTGTTAAAACTATCAATAGTAACATTAATATACAACTTAAATTGAAGGAAAACATCTTTAGTATGTTATGTGTCCTTCAACACAGCACCATCTTCTTAGCTCTCAGTCAACACATTTAATGTTTCCCAATTTGCTTTCAAGATTTGAGTATCCAGTAGTCCCTTAAGGATACTAATACCCAACTTTCTCCCATGTCAATGTTTCCAGATATGAGAGCTCATTTCACAGCACGTACATTACCAGAATTAGTAACTTTGTATCAAAACTGAACAAAACAAGGAGGAAAAAGTATGGGAAACAGCCCATTTCAAGCCCTGTTCTCTTAAAAATTTCTACAGGCTTGGCTTTTGACCTAAATAAAACTCTGTTACAGTTTTTTTTTTTTTAATTGCTTCTATTGGCATTTGTATAAATATTAAAGTAAATAAAATGCCTGTCCTGTTTTTTCCTGCACAGTATTCATGGCAAAGAAAACCTTAATTTTTTTTACGAAAAATCGGGTCTGCCCCTCCGTGCCAGGTGAGGATGAAATTAATTCACTAACATTATACAAGAGCTTGAATTTATATGCCTGGTGGGGTTTCTTCTTAAGGCTGTCATACTTCTAACACACCCACAGTAGGTGAAAACATTTATTTCTCCACCCTCCCCCCCCCGCCCCTCCCAACAGGTTTGAAGAGCTGCATTTCAAAATGAGATATACACCATTTGGAGGGAAAGTGAAATCCACAGGATCAAAAGGAATTTGTTGTAAAAACAAGATAGTTGGTAATTATGTAATTATAGTCCTTGGCCAAGAGAATGCTGACAACTTTACAGGCAGGATTTGTTATGTTCTAGGTAGAGAATATGACATTTAGAGGTTTCCCCTAAAGATGGATATAAAAGCATTTTGGAACAGAGCTCTCCTTCATTTACATACCCAGGTCTGCTTCTTGCACAATATTATGCTCACACTTAAAGCATGTTTCATTAGACTAGCAAAATTTATTTGTGATTTATATTAAGGCATCCAACATGCATTAATGTATCTTTCCATAAAAAGACACTTGCATTAGAATGCTTAAAAACATATCAAACAATGTAAAATGTGTCAAAGTGCGGTATGCCAAGATTCTACTTTCCTCAGCCTCTCTTTTTGCCCTGTCTTTTTGGATTGTCGTGAAAACTATGAACATGTAAATGGGGACAATTCAACAGCCCTATTCTCTCTAAAAGTACCTCTTTTTTTATCCCAAATGAGTGGACACAACACTCTTCAGATCACACTCCTGTAGCAAATAAAAAAAAGGTGACGGTCAATACCAGTTCTTTCTCACCCAATGGTTAAGTCCAGTCATATTATATCCAAGCAATTTTTGCCCTAGAAGTGAAAGTAGGCATGATAAAAACAATTCCACAGGAGAAAACAGTTATTTGTGTGATTATTTCATGTTATAATCCCAAAATGTTTCCGGGCCTACCGACAAATGGCCACTTCCAAAGAGGAAACACTTTTGCATCAGTCTTTAGGGTAGCACAGTTCAAGCGAGGCACGTTGAGTGCCTTTACAAATTATAGGAAGGTAATATATAACCACAGGCTTAGGACCAAAAATGTTTGGTTAAAGTATGAGGATTGAGGGAGACTTGATATGTGTTCACCACTTATCGGACAGCAACTGAGTGAGTGCTAAGCAGCATGGAAATAGTCTGCTGTTGTATTGGAATCCAGGTGAACTCTATAGATTAACGGATTTCGAGTCAGTGAAAGTTGAGCGAGGAATAGCGGGTGCAGGGGGAGCCAACTTCAAAAACGTAAGAATATTAGCTTTCGTGGATTAGTGCTCAAATTTGTATATTAAAATCTGAGGAGCCCAAATGGGTCCAAGAATAGTCAGTGTGCAGACCAATCCTGATCTGAGTCTTTAGCTGTTGCTGGTGGCCGAAGGTGGAGGCGACTCGATAACCATCTCCCCAGAACTGGTTACCAGAGCGGAGTGAGGGACCTGTGAGCCCGGCACAACGCTGCCAGGTCCACCGTTACCCGTTCCGTTCTTGTTGACGAGCGTCGTCGGCTGGCCAAAGTTAGTGGTTCTCAGGGTCGCCAGATGACGCGGGGAGAAGACGTGGGCCCTCGCTGCAGCCCGGGATTCAAAGGAGATGTTGCAGGCATCACAGCGGCCCGTCAGGGTCTCCTTTGGCACTGGCTGGCCGGCCATTGGGGAAGCTTGAGGCTCAGTAACGGTCAGCTGAACAGGTTTGGGCAGGATGGGACGATTGGCTTTGAGAGCGTTGTACTGCAGGTAGCTTCCTGAACTCATGTCCACCTTTCCACCTGACAGTGGAGACTGGGAATGGGAAGTTGGTTTGGGGGGGGGGGGGGGGGGGGGGGGGTGATAGACAGAGAGGGGAATAAGTTTAATGTCATATCATTTAAAGTTCAAATTTTGTTACAGGTTTGACTGAACCATCTGACTAATATTCAAGCCCTCTATACAACTGCTATATGCACATTTAGGCAAATTTGTATTTTTGTTTTGATTATATTTGTTTTTATAAAACCTGTGTTCTTAAGCAATAGTTTGAATACTCAAAACTAAGCAATACTAGTCCCTACAACCGATTAAATCAACTCATTAGGGGTGGGACAAAATATCAATACCGCTCTATATCGTTGTCCTTTGTGCGATACGAGAATCAACAAATGCCGCCAAATAGATATTTTAATTAATAAAATAAGGTGCTCTAAATAGATTTTCCTGTTCCCAGCGTTGCTACTTCATGGCTTCTCAAGGTGGCGTGCAACACATGATTAAAGGAAACAAGTTAACTAATTGTGCTTAGGCTTATTATGCAAGTTGCTGCATAGCACTAAAATGCCCCCAGGTTTATTTTAAAAGGAAGCTGGTAAACACAGATGTTTCCAGATTTAAATAAAAAAAAAAAAAAAGAGAAATTCTGAAATCTTCCAGGTTTATATAAAACAAGTTAAATGTGTCCGGATAGACACAAAAACAAGTTTGTCCTTCTTTAAAAGTTTAAGCACCAATGTCAAAGTTCGTATGCAAAGAAAAGTTTAGGCTTTTAAAAAGTATGAGCATAAAATGTGTACAGGTTTTACAGACACAGGTTGACTTTGCAGTAATGCACTAGAATTAGCATTTTTATAAAGAAATGTTTTGTTTGTGATATTCTTCATTGTTGCTGTATAGTTCTGGAATTTTAATTTACAGACTGAAAACCTTGCAGAATTGTGCCGTTTTTCAAGGGTGGACTTAGACGTAGTTTCGATCCGTCTACACTGCAGCTCTGAGCACGAGCCCCGCATCCTGTCAAAGCTAGCAATTACGCGCTCAGAAATTTGGCACCAAATGATATAACGTGAATCGGTACTCAGTAGTACCAAAGTAATGTGGTCGGTACTCTAAAAAAGTACAGAGTTCGGTACCAAACCCTAACCACAATATGATTCCACTCAAAGTCAATATACGATATTGAATTATTGCCCAGCCCTAGAATAAAATGTGCAAAGAAGCAATGTGATTCCAAACAAAGAAAGGTTCTCTCTTCTCAGTGACCTACCTTGCTGTGAATTGCATTAGTCTTTCTTACTGTACGAACAATAATATGATTTTGTACCAAAGACTTACCATTTTCTCTTGCTGCAGCCTCCAGCGCTTCTCCTTGGCTCTGGTGTTTTGGAACCAGATCTGCACCACCTTGAGTGGCAGGTTGAGCTCTGTGCCGATTGCCTCGCACTCCATGGCGTTAGGGTGGGCACAGGTCTCGTAACAGGACTGCAGAATGGACAGCTGTAGGCAGGACAGGTGTGTGCGTGGCCTACGGCTGGATGAGTGGGGCAGAAAGCTGCTTTCTGTCGGGCTTGATTTAGCTACAACCGGGGTGGAGGGGCTGGCCACTTTGGCAGAGCTGGGGGTATTCGGGCTAACTGGTGCAATGCTGGGGGTGGGAGGAGGGGGGATGGTACGGGGAGACGTGTGTGTTGGAAGAGCCAATTGTTCTCTTGATAGAGTGTTGATCTTAATTGGGACCTTGGGGGTCCAGTAGTTGAGCCCATTCTGTTTTTGTGGCACCACAGTCGTGGCAGGAGGCCTGTTGTGGATAGGAGTTGTGGGCAGCTTGGGCACCATGCGGTTAGTGACCCCTGGTCCAGGACCCATCTCATTTTCACTGTCTTTCTCCTCATCGGTCTTTTCTTCCTCACTTTCCTCTTCTAGCTTTCGTTTCTGGGCCGGTCGTGGGGCGATAGGGATTGGATCCTTGGGTGGTGCTAAAAGAACAGGCGTGTTGACTTTGGGTGCAACTTTGACCATAGTGACGTTGCTGGTGGTTTCAAGCTTGGTCTTTGGCACTGCAGTAGCACTGCTGCTCACAGGAGAGACAGTGGTAGAGGAAACAATCTCCTTGGGCTTGATAGGAACTGGGGCTATTTTTTTCACCACGGCCGGTTTGCCCAGCTCCTTTACAGGCTCTCTCTCTGTCTTAATGAGGGTGCGCACAATTGGAGCAGTTGTGATGCATCCAGTATTGTTTGGAGCAGGCTTGTTGGAGAAAATGGGTTTGGAAAGAGGCCAGGTAAATTTGATGAGAGGTTTTCCAACTGCTGCCAGGGTCCCATCACTGATGAATCGGACCTCACCCTTTCGTTCCCTCGCCCTCATGTTCTGGAACCAAATCTGAACAACCTTCTTTGGAAGGTGCACCCACTCTGAAATCTGTTCAAACTCATGTTTCCCAGGATTTGGGTCTTTGAAATAGCAGCCATACAAAATGTCAAGTTGTTCAGCTTGAATGATGGTCCTTGAACGTCTCATATCCCGATACCGTTTTCCTTTGGACTTCCTCTGCTGCTGCTCCTGCTCCCTTTCCTTCTCCCTCTCCCTTTCCAATAGCGTGGCATTCATTTTCTCTGCTGCCCTCATGTAAATACTAGACTTTGTCATGTTGTTGCAGTTCACCAGACTCATACTGCTGTTGGAAGAGGACATGGAAGTAATGGGTTCAGGCTTCACCTGGACTACTACCAGACCTTTGGATGTGGGCCTCAAGCCAAGCCCATCCAGCAACTGTCCCTTCTGTGCTGCAATTTTATCAGCCAGAGATGATGAGGAAGAAGCAGATTTTGAGTTGTTTTTCCCCATGCTGAGATCCAGAGCGGACTCACAGTCACCGCCATTGGACAGGTAGTGGGAAGATTGGCTGTGGGAGGAGAGAGACTGCGAGAGAAGAGAGCTGGAGAAGCGTGTGATGGTTGGCGGGTTAGGAAAGATGGGTACTTTGCTCCCATCAACCACGGTAGGAGTAAGAGAGAGGACATAGGGGCTAAGGAACTGAGTAGAAAAAGGAGCAAGGGACAGGGGAAGTGAGTGCAGAGCACTGGTTGGAATCTCAGCGTGGGACTGTGAACTCGGAGGATCCCCTTGGGCGTCCAACTCTAGATCCACATCGGGGTCCTGCCTCTCCTTCTTCACCTCCACCTCATCACGCTCAAACTCCCCTTTTCGCTTTTTCCTCTTGGCCCTCTGAGCCCCTCCGCCCTCCTCGTCTTCATACTCATCCTCTGCATCAGATAGAAACACAGTTGTGGAGCGCAAGACCTTTCCTCCAACTGACCCCTTATCACCATGAACTTCCCACTGTGCTTCCTCTTTAGCAGGGCTCTCAGGAGCCTCCCTCAAAGACCCATTCTGACTTTCCTCATCAGACACAATGACAGAGGTGTAGACCTCATTTTCTGAGTCAGAGGTGAGACAGGAATCTCCCTGACCCTCCCTCCCCGAATCCTTCTGTCTGCGTTTCCCTCTTGTACTAGACAAATCTATTGCCTGACTACCTGACGCTTCAACATCATCGTCACCTTCTGCTATAATCAGTGAGCTTTCCTCGTCATCATAGTCATTGTCAGAACTTTGGGCATGCCTTGTAAATCCTGCCAAGCGTCGCAGGTGTTCCCACTCGGTTGCCCTTTGCCTCTGTTTTGCATGTCGAGCTTGGCTCAACCACCTGCGTACCTCTTCCTCAGAAAGTCCAACCTCTCTGCCCAGCGCCTCACAGTCCTCATGGGGAGGACTTGCAGCATCAGCCTCACTACGTGACTCAAAGAACGCCCAGAGAACCTCCGACTGGAACTCTGACAGCAGTGGAAGGTCTGGATAAATGGATCCCATTGCATTACAGTGGGGTCGAGTTTGGTTGTTAGTTAAGGCATTTGTGCTCGGACTGGATTTTGGAGTGCCAAGAGAGCCACAAGGGCTAGTGCCTGATTGTGATTTTTGAGGAGTAGAATCGGGGCTAAGTGTAAGGTTTAAATTTAAAGGACTGAGGCTTGAGTTGCTGGGCACGGATGCAGAAGGCGAGAGGTTCTTATTGCGGAGGCTCTTGTCTGTGCCCGCTGGTGAGAGACAGAGGCTAGCTGCTTTATCACCTTCCAGGTCCAACTGATTAGTCAAGCCGTCTCCATCTGTTGTGCTATCTCCAAGTGCCTTCCCATTGTCTCCATTATTCTCAACCTTCACTTTGCTTTCTATGTTAGGAAACTGTGCAGAATATTTACTGTTATCCTCAAGTTTATCTGTTTTAATGTTCTCTGTAGTCCAGTTATTCCTGTCCTTGATCTGATCAGAGAACTTCTCTTCAACTGTCTCATCACTGCCCTGCCTTTCCTGTTCTCTCTCACACTTTATAGTCTGTTTTTTCTCTTCCAGGCAAGGCTGTATGTTTGTGGGAACTCCTGCAGAGGGCCACTGGTTCTGTAAGCTGTTAAGTCTTTGGGTTAGGAGGGCTTGCTGGGCTGTGCTGAGACCTACGAATGGCACACACTGGGTTAGGAGCTGGCCTTGCTGGTTCTCTTGGTGCTGCTGGGTATGGGCTTGGAGCCCATTCAAGATCAAGGGCATGACCATTTGAGGCTGAGGCACGAGCTGAGGCACGGCGGCACCAGGAGCAGCACTAGCCGCGAACAGGGAGGGGAGGAGGGAGTGCGAGAGGGTGCTGGGACTAGATGTGAGGAGGGTGAGAAAGGCTGAGACCGCCTGGGCTGAGGCCACGGGGGAGGTGAGGAGGGAGGGAGCCACTTGTGAAGTTTGAATCTGCTCTCCGTCCTTTGAAGTCGTCACCATCACAGTCCCAGGAGCAGCACAGTTGGTGGTGGTAACTAACTGACTGGTTCCACTTCCAGATGTGGTCACGACAGTGTTTAGAGCACTGGTGGTGGTACCTCCCAAACTAGCAGCATCAACTGCGCTGTTTGCAGCATGTGCGACAATTCCAGCATTCCTGCTGCGGGTCTGGTGCAAGACAGATTTCATATGGCTCTCAAGGGTGATGGCATGATTGTAAGAGACTCGACATGTAGCACACTGGTAGGGTTTGTTTGATATATATGGCCGAGACAGGACAGGAACTAAGGGGGGATCAATGTCCCCACCTTGTTTTGCAGAGCCTGATGTCATCCTCTGAATGTGGGATGCAGAGTTGTAATGAACTTTCAAGGCAGTTTTGCCGGGAAAAGTTTCCAGGCAGGCATTGCATTTGAATGACACACCATTTTTACCAACTGACTTTTCACTAGCGTCTGGGATTTCTGCGTTTTCAGTTGCTCCTGTAAGTTGACTTCCCTCCTCTTCTAGCTCTGGCTCAGCTTTACCTCCCTCCCGTTCCATTATTCTTGCTTTCTCCATCTCTTTGTCTCCAGGCGTCTGGGTAGCGTCTGAACTCTCACTAGATTGGCAGGGATCTGAACGGACGTCTTCAGCGTGCTTCAGTTGTGAAGATTCAGCACCTGATTAAATAAAAAACATAGATTAACTTTTATGTTCTCGGAAATGGAGGTCTAACTGATAATTTGCATACTGAATGTAATGCGTTTATCAGCCCATATCAACCTTTTTACCCACCTGCAGACACCCCACATCAGGGGCAGTTTCCCACTGTAAATGCCTCTCTTTGGTTTTCCTATATATCTATCTAATAATGCGAGACGTATTTGTATGTATGTATGTATGTATGTATGTCCGTGTTTGGGGGTGTGGTTGGTGGGAATTAATCGGGTTAATTAAGTCTACTGCTAACTTACAAATAACAGTACAGTCGCCAAAATAGCCCCCGCGTTCCTTCTACAAGTTATTTTGGGGTACAATTTGGTTTTGAAGAATTCTACAAGCAGCAATACCACAGGCCAAGCAATCGGGCCGTTCTAAACAAGCACATTTTCAACTGGCACTGTACTAGTAGCTTTTATATGGGCACAACACAATTTCAGTGCAACTTCTCCAGTGTTATTATAGGAACATGAAGAAAAGCATGCACTTGTGTTATTAAAGTGCTACATTTTGTGACTTTCTCACGATTTAAATAATATTTTAGAATATTTTTTTCACACTCACCTAAAGATTTTAGAGAACTTATGTCCTTTTCTCCTCCACTGGCACACTGTTTTAGAACAGCCTGTTAAAAGAAAAGAGAGTGTCAGCTAATTCCCATAGCAAACTTAACTCTGCAACAGCTCCTTTCAGAAGAGCTGAATGCGATGTAGCTTTTGAGCTGCACAACATTTGGGCGTGACTCATTGATGTGTGGTTGTATTACACATAGCAGGCTTTGCTAGCCTTTAATTTACAAATTACCCTAAAGGCATATATTAGGCAGTCTAATCAATTCATCCACTAATAAAAATCCTTATTTCTTAGCACACTAAACTGTCATAGACCTATACAAATAGTGTGTTCATTGAGGTGCTTGTTTTTTTTCTAATTTGATCTCTACTCAGCAAATACCTTCACACTGACATATTTGGTAACTGGTTAGTCCAAACTATTAAATATTCAAAACTATCAAAATAATAAACACTTACACTAAAGTGCTGACTGCCAAATGTCAACCTGCACCAACAAGTTGTGAACCGAAAAACAGCCTTAGTCACAATTCACGCCACTAACTACTAATGTAAGGCACTGATGTTAGCTTTCATGCTAAACAATGACTACGACGCTAGCTTAAAGTGACGCGGAGACATCGAACCGCACATAACTTTATCTATGGATTCATAACTATGAATTTATTGTACAAAAAGACACTGTAGTTCCAGGCTGGATTAAAAGCTTATGGAAGGCCTTCTTGAAATGGTGCACCATTCTGCTTCTAAACAAAAAAAACATTAAGTCTCCACACTGTATTCATTTGGAGATATTGAATATGACATATAATGTACCGGACCATTTGTTTTTAGAAATCAGTGTATTTTATTTTTAAATACCAGCTGAATAACACACTAAGATATGAATTCTGATAAGCGCTTACCTATGTAACATACATAACATGTTCTAAACTAGTAATAACATATGTTATTACCCAGTAATTACATATGGAAATGTAAAAGGATAAATATTTTTGTTTAATTAAACTTGACAATGCATACATGTAACCTGTCTACTTGTCTTTTGTCTTTGTAATGGTGCAAGGGTGACCCATCCGGGGGATTTATAAAGTTACCTTTTCTCATATACCATAACATATATACGACATAGGGCGGACTAAGTAACAGAAAGAAAGTATAATACAGTAACGAAGCAATGAATACTGAAGCTCCTGTGTTTTTATGAGTAATTTATAATGTTGGAAGTTATGATTACAGTTCTTCTTTGCTAATGCAGTTCTACTTGCCACATCACATACTTTGCATTTACTGCAGAGCTACAGCACTGCAAGGCGTTTGATATTTTGTCCAACCACTGTATATCAGTGGGCTCATTAAACATTACTCACATAATTGATGTACTACCCAAAAGGAATCAACTTCTACCTTTCAAGGAGTGTAGCCTGCCCATACTTACAATGTCCAGCAGTTTGTCGACACAAGATGGAAGCACGCTGTGTTGCTCAGTGAGATGTAGAGACAGGGAAGATCTGTCTGTTTGCCCTTTTTGGCACAGGGGGCACAGCCACTCTGCCACTCCATTCCTTTTAGTGCTCACTGTCTCTCCAGACTCCTCCTAACAAACAAAAAATAGATTTTAGATAATCCTACTCATTCTGGAGCTGTTATTTTTTCACACAAATGCAGAATAGAAAAAAGAGAAAGAAAGGAAAATTAAGTAAGGAGGTCATTTCACCAGATAAAGAGATGAGCTGCACCCACCAAGATAAAAGTATACCTTTACTTGTTGGTTAGCTTACCTTAGCTTGGTGACCAGCACTTATCATGCATTTCTGTATTTAACTACTTGAACCCACAATCAGAAGCCAGTGACCATGCCCTTCAAAAGGCATGTGTGTCCTTTTTAGTAGTAAAACTAATCCCAGATCATTCACAGGTCTCTGAAGTTCCATTCAACATTAACTATATTTGGTAGGGACCTTCCCAACATGTTGTCTGCAAAAATGCCATTATTTAAATTACACCTTTGCAATTTAAAGGAGTATCCATCCATTTTTTTCAGTAAGTTGTACATTGCCCCGTTGTAAACTCCAGTCAAAAAATCCATTGTTTCATACTTCTTTGCAATCAAACTTTCAACAAACATATCAGATATCACATGCGCACGTGAAATGTTTTAAATGCAGAATATTTAAACTCATCAATCAAAATCATAGCATGCACTTCTTGATATTTTACATTGAATATACAGTCTCTGGAACCACTTATTCACACCCCCCCTCAATTTTGACCAATACAAGGAAAGTGGCCAGTACATTAAATATGAGCTGAAATCATACTGCATACACTCGACGTGCATGACCAAATAACGTTGCTCCCACGCAGATTACTAGTAATGATGTTTACCACACAGCTTTGATGTATTTTTCTGCAAGCATTCATGATCCAAGATGCAACCAAGACTGCAATCCATGCCCATGAGGAGAAATACCAATACAGCTACAATCCTGACTTCCTCGTCAAGCCAATTAGCAAGCTAGCAGGCTTATATGACCAGATATTTCGACAAGTCTATATCTGCAGAGTATATCATGTTTAAAAGATCCTCGTCCCGAGTTTCATAATTAAAAGCCAAGATATAAGCAGATTGACGTATCTCTGCTCATAGTTGGCTAATTAATGAGCAGTCTAATTAGCTATGCCGACCAGAGACGAATCAATTAGCTAGCAAGCTAGGTTGAGAAGACCCCCCTGTAACGTCGCATTACAGTCGTGTTTCTGGAAATGCTCGTTAGCCGTTAAGTTTACTGAAAATAACCCCGCAGTGATAGCCAGACACTGCTCCGAAACTGCAAAAGACAGGGCATGCGTATGCATTATCTCGTTGCTGGCTCTCGGTTAAGGCTGCACGGTCATTAAATTAATCAACAAAAGGGGGTTGAGCTAATAACAGTCGTGTCACTTTGCTAGCTAGCCTGTTAGCAGGCAGAGATAATTAACCGCTCCTCAAACTGTCTCCAACTGGCTAGTCTCTCCGCTCCCTACAAACTCTGCCTGGTCCAGGTGGGAACTGCAGTTTACACCGACCGAGTTCACCAAGGGTAGAAAATACTCTCACTAGGCATTAGATCGCAAACCTCGGCCTCGAGTTATTTCCTTACCCCTCTGATTGTGGGCTGCCAATCGGGCATGTAGTGTTGCACCGCCCGCCGCCTGCTGCTCAACAGGGCAAATTGAGGCCTAGCCGGACTAAAGCCATTTAATTAATGAACGTGGGCTCCGTTTACAGATGTGTTAGAAAACACTCGCACCCCCTCCTCCCTCGCCGCCCAGCAGACCCCCTTTTGACGCGTCCTACCGTTCAAATCCATACCTTTTAATACTTACGGTCCAACACATGGCCATTTAAACTACCATTTTAACAGCTTCAAGCCGTAATTGGCGAAAAAATTAAACGCTAAAAAGCTACTTGAAGCGGAGTACGTGCGCCGCTGTCGCCTCGACGATGGGGGTGGTGTAGGGAGAGCAGGCGAAAGAGAGACGAGAGGCAGAAAAAGTTTGGGATTTAATGTTGGATTTCTATAAGGGATCGGATTAGTATAGGGCACAATCCGTCGTTTGCTCGATCCTCTATCAGTCGCAGTCCACTATCCCCGCACAAATCAGCACAATTAACCGATCGCGAATGACGTTTAATTAAGTTCAGAGCAATTAGCTAATGCGTTTTTACCTGCATGGTCGCCGCTCCAGCACGCACACACACACACACACTTCCTCTGTGGCTCCTCAGAAGTGAAAAGTTTTCTTGCCTGCCCTCTCTCTCTCTCTCTCTCTCTCTCTCTCTCTCTCTCTCTCTCTCGCTCTCCTGTTCTCCCCCTCCCTTCATTCGCCCTATCCCTCTCTCCTTCCCCTCTTCCCTCTAGTAAACAGACCACAGCTCCCCCCAAGGCTGATTGCTGACATTCAGAAGGGGCAGACACAGCTATCAAATCCCTTATGTAACCCCGCAGATATTAGAGATTATTAATGTATGCTGAAACGTCTATTCCAATATTGAACATTAAACATAAGAAAAGAAAAAATGCGTGGTATATAATAGTCTATACAAGTATGTCGATGCCTAGATTACATGGAAACCCCTTTAATGCGAATCCCTTCCGCGTTTTTGCATTAAAGGTGAATAAAAAACGAGTCCCCATTCTGCCAACTTGGATTGTCACAAAGAGTGTGACGAGTTAATTAAGGCTGAATAATAGAGACATGACCGCAAAGGCTCTACTCAGCACCGTGCGCGCGAATTATGACACGCTTTCAATCAAATGATAGGTGTGGCGCACATCAATAGTCGAGTATGTGGAATAAATATTTATGAAGCAGAGGGGATTAAAACTGCACCATATGTATGCCCCTGCGTTACTGGGACAGGAAGTGATGTCCCTGAATACACTGATAGGTGTCTTTAATTGCGCCTGTGCAAAATAAAATCCGCTGACGTGTAGGGGCCGGACATCCACGACCATGGTAGGGGTTGCTCCGGGCTGCTCGGATTAATGTGTCGCTCATGTTTTGAAGCTGAGTTATTTGGATATAAGGACTTGACTTGTGGAGGTGTGTGAGAGTGCCTAAGTCGGTGGTGACTTTTTACAACTCTGTGGTTCAGTTAGGTGATTTTGACTTGTAGTTCATGTGCTATGAGTCAACCGCAGTTGCTTGGGCTGAATCTTTCGTTGCGGCTACTGCTATTACTGTATAGTTGTTGGTTCAACAATAACAGTTAACAGTTTTGAGCATTTACAGACAGTTTACAATGGGCCTTGAAAATAAAATAATAGGCTACTAAACAGATTAACTATAACATTTGCAAAAACAACCAAGCTAAAAATGTGACAACCCTGAGTAAATAATGGTTAAATGCAGTGGTGGGAGAAGTAAGCAGATCTTTTACTCGAGTAATAATAACACAATGTAAAACTACTCTATTCCTCGTAAAGTACTATAGTAGCAGTAGTAAAAGTACAGAAGGAGTTTATATAATTATTATTATTATTATTATTATTATTATTATTATTATTATTATTATATAAATAATACATGCAATTGTTAGATTATTATTACTGGTGCATTATTGTCTAAGATGCATTTTAATGTAGCAGGTTGAAGTGAATCTAATTGTAATTTATATAACTGATGGTACTTTTATTCATAATAATGAATAATATATTTTTATTTTGTATGTGCAATTGTAATCTGCAGATCAACTTGTAACTAAAACTGTTTACATAAGGAGTGAGAGAATATCTGTAGAGCCCCATCGAAACTAGAAGAGTTACTAATGGCATATACAGAGGGAGAGACAGAAAGGGGTTATATCAAAATTGTATAAAATACTACAACAGGAATCTAACAACAACAATTTGGAGGTCAAGGGAAAATGGGAATTGGAAGCAAATATTGTAATAACAGATGAACACTGGGAAGAAACATTCAAAGCAGGACAAAAGGTAACTAGCAGCCCAACATGGAGGGAGTTTGATTGGAAGATCAAAATGAGGTATTTTAACACTCCAGCTATTACCTCAAAGTACAGTAATACTTCAGATAGATGTTGGAGGGGTTGCGGATTGGTGGGGGACTTTACACATATTTTGGGATTGCCCAATGATTTTAGATTTTTGGACAAATATCCAAAAGGAAATAAAACATGTTTTGGGTATTGACTTTAATTTAGATCCAGCATTGTACATACTGGGTATAGTCCCAGATAATGTTGCAGATAGGAACTTGACTTCCTTACTGAGAATTCTGCTTTTAATAGCAAAGAAAACAATTACAGCTTCTTAGTTGAAGCCACAGCCTCCCAGTATAACGGAATGGCGAGAAAGGGTAAAGAGTGTGTTCATCATGGAGAAAATCACAGCGAGATTGCAGCTCAAGTCAGACAGGTTTGATCAAAAATGGTTACCAGTAATACAGATAATGTCACTTTAGTCACCTCTTTTTTTTTTCTCTCTTCCACTTAAGTTGTATTTTTACACCTATTGCAGTACAGATGACAGTAAAGGTATGTACTCATTGTTATATGTTGATTATGTCCCCTCCTTTTAAGAGGGACGGAATATTTGAAGATAGGTGAGGGCATGATTATGTTAGAACTGAAACTGCACAAGTATCTCCTAATGTGCGTTCCTAATGTATATGTTGTGTGTATGTATGTTTTGAAATAAAAAAGTAAGTTAAAAAAACAACTATTTAATAAATCAAGTGGAGTAGAAGGTACAATATCCCCTCTCAACTGTAGTCGTCAACTAAAAAAGTATAAAAATGGATGAAGTAAAGTACCTCAAAACTGTACTGTACTTACTGCATAGAACTTAATTCATGTACTTTTCCACCATTGGTAAATGTAAAATACATTTTTTAAAGTATAAAAGAGCTTTTAACTTTTGACTAATCTAATCTTTTTTAAGATAAGATTTTTTTGGGGCATTTTAGGCCCCTAACCCCACATGACAGCTGAAGACATGAAAGGGGAGACGACATGCAGCAAAGGGCCGCAGTGTAAAGTGTAATATATGGCCAATGCCTTCTTACTCTCTTCTTATATAAAAACCAACACCTGGCTATTAGGTTACTTACTAAAAAGATTAATATCAGTCTTAAAGCTTGCCGTCTTTAGCTGGATTTGTAATCATACTGTGTTGTTGGTGTTGCTCTTACTATGTCGTTTCAGATGAGCGTGGAAGTGGAAAGAAAATTTGTGTGCAATGCCGACACTCTGAAAACACTGGAGAAGATCGGGGGTACGTCTTTAATTTGTCTAACACATTTACGCATGGGTAAATTTAGAGCTGAGGCGTTTAACTGATGCTGTGATCCACATCAACTTCTTAAGGACTTCATTTAACGACAGTAATTGCTGTGGTTTACTCTGTAACTGAAGTAACACTGGCCATGTGTCTCTTGATAATGATGAAGTTCAATTGTCTGTATCGGTCTCGTTAGTATTTTTTATATTTATTTATCCATTTTTAAAGTCATCCATCTCTCTTCATCCCACTTCTTTTACCCAGCAGTGTGTCTTGGCCAGCATCAGTTTTGTGACCAGTACTTTGACACCCCCAAGTTTGAGCTGACTTTGAGAGACTTGTGGCTGCGTAAACGTAAAGAATGCTGGGAGCTCAAGTGCCCAACCGCAGTCAACGGGACAAAAGAGACGTCTGGAGAACAATCTAAAGCGGCAGCATTGTGTTCCCGCTACAAGGAGATAACCAATCTACCTGAAATTCAACTGAGAGTGAAAGAGGTTCTAAAAGATGTTTGCGATGACAGAGAGACAGAGACAAGCCGCTCACAGGAGGATGAGTCCTGGCTGAGCAAAATTAATCTGGTGTGCTTTGCAGAGTTTACAACAGTGCGGAGGTCATTCACTGTAAAGGAGGAGGGGGTGCAGATAGATCTTGACCAAGCTGACTTTGGCTACAGTGTGGGAGAGATAGAGGTCCTAGTTCCAGAGGGAGGAGATGTGCAGTCTGCCTTAGAGAAGATCGAAAGAATGGCTGGAATGCTGGGTAAGCTCAAACCTGTCAAACTAAATAAATTCATTCATATTCCTTCATATAAATATAACACGTTTAGTATCATTAACTATATTCATCAAGTAGGATCTCATATGACATTCTATAAATATTTGTTCTACTTCTTCACAGGTCTAACTGGAGATCAGCGAGTTGAGGGAAAAATGAATGTTTACCTTAAAAGAAATTACCCAGAGCACTATGCAAAACTACTGAGTGAACATGTTCTGTAGGACATATTATGCACGGTCTGTAACACTTGCGCCCAAATAGATTTTAAGATGTACATAGTCATATCTGTAAAATAAGGTATTGTTTATTAGAAAGCCTAATTTTGATTAAAATGTTGGGTTTTTTTAACTTAGACTCACTGTATCAGCACTGTAGGGACCTTAATATCTCATATATTTCCTGAATTAGAAACTTTAGAAAACAGCAGTAGGCCTTTGAAATTAACATTTGCAGTATAATTAATGGCAGTGTTCTAATACACTCCATGCAACAGTTATGTTTTTATCTGGCTGTATTAAGGAGTGTGTGAGAGGAGGTGTGAATACTGGAAATAAACGGTGTGCCATAGTGTCGATTTACCATTACTGATGATCGTTTTGTACTGTGTTTTATTGAAAAAGACAGATGATTAGACATATTAGACACTTCCAGATAAGGAGCTGGTGACTCTGTGTTTCACCTTCAGCGCAGTGGATTTTTCTTGTTGTCTATAAATAGATGATTTAGGCATGCAAATATGGTGGCCCCAGGTCTTGCATCACCAAGCCTCCCCCATACTCTAAGTTTCTGCAGCTCTCACTCAGTGCTAGTTTCCAAAAAAATTGAAAAATCTTGAACATTCACATTTCAATAATTTCAACTATAAAATGGGTGTATATATAGCAGCTTTACGTTATCAAAACATGAAGGACTTCTCCGTTGAATTATAGCGCATGTTAGGTTTGAAATCGAATAAAGATCAGCAAAGTGTTCAATGCACGAATGTAAGAATGATCAAAATAACCTGTTTTGCGCTGAATTAAAATTAAGTAACTTCTGCATTGCAAGTAACAAAGGTGTCCCTTATTTTGAAAACTTTTTTGGCCACTCTCTCTACTGTGCAAAGATTTGCTTATGGATATCTTGTATGTAGGATGGGTAATAATGAAACCATTCAGTTGATTCTGCATGATTGTGCCAGTGTCATGCCTAATACCTATCCTTTTTGTTTGTACAACAAGAGGTGTATCCTGTAATTACGACAAAGCATCTAGTTAAAATGAGAGCATAATCTAGTTAAATTGACAAAACCTTCTTTTCTTTTTTACAATAACAATATATGTTTTCTCATTTCTCAAGCGGTGATGCCACTGTTATGCTACAGAAATAGATGGAAGCACTAAATGAACCGTTTTCATTTTTGCAGCATGCTCTTGTTAAGCAAGATAGAATAAAGTATGCAGACACTGCAGGATTTTGTCTACTGCTGGGTTTTCATCTATAAAAAAAAAAGACTCCGTCAGTTCATTCAAATCCTCTTGCTCATCCATTTCTGCAGTGTTGTGACCACAACATTACTTAATTCCTCCATGAGAGAGAGACTTGTAACAAAAGATGAGTTACCACTGTCACACATTGATCATCATCTTCGATTTCAGGCTGTGACCAATCAGTCGGGGGTGTCGGAGGGGGTTTCTGAGAGCTTGAAATTAGCCCTCTGACAGATTGCTCTGCTGGTCTCGTCTCTACTGTACCAACAGCAGCACCTGTTGTGGGCGGCTTTGTCTGGACACCTGTGATGCGCACACACAATAACAGATTGCATACAATATAGAGTAATGTGATACATGGGTAAGGGTAGGCATTTTTACACAGAGAGCAATCATCAGTCATTTGAGAGACACACACCCAGGCTTCTCCTGTACGTCAATGTGCACTGTGACAGCTGGGTCCCCAAAGTCCTCGTCCTGATCGCAGGAAGACTACACTGGAGGCCAACTTCATGCACGACCACCGAGTTACACTGACAGGCCACATCTGCTCTTTTTAAACAGAATGCAGCTGCTCCCTTTATAAAAGACAAAAACAAAAAAAATTAATTTTGCATGACGTTTACAGGAAACACAGTAATTACAAGTAATACTTACAGCATGAATGAATAAAGGTATTACCAAGATGATATTCTAACACTTTTTACCTTTTGAGACCACCTCACGTTAATCTTTTAAAGCAGGCCTGTGTTCACCTATTTAACCCACCTTTATTTTGGTATAACAGGCTGCACAGACACAGTATGTATGATTTTGAAAGCAATACAGTGCAGCCTTCATATAAACCTGTTGGTAATTGTTTACAAATTATTAACATAGAAGTGTCATGGCATTTACAAAGTGTGTACTTAGTGGGTAAACAGCCAGATCTTAAGGAATTATTAGACCAATAAAAATAGGTGAGTCAACTTTTGTCTATGTGTTCAGGGTTTAATATGCCATGTTGTTTTTTAGCAACTTGTTTGGCAAAGTCAACATACAGACGGCCTGGGGTAAACAATAAGAAAAATAAGAAACAAGGCATACATACCATATAGGTACATTAAAAGACAACAAAAGTTAAGGAAAATAGACATGTAATTTCAATATTGGTGTAGGATTGTGTTAATCCTCTCTCTCTCTCTCTCTCTCTATATATATATATATATATATATATATATATATATATATATATATATATATATATATATATATATATATATATATATATATAACAAAAACATTGGTTTGAATTTGTATTACGTATAACAAAATTGGTCTTAATTGCCTTCTTGTTTTTAGGTGTGTGCCATATAAATGGTGTTCTTGATAAAAAAAATAATGTCCAACGTTTGGCTTGGAGTCCGTCCATTTCTTTTGTGAATGTGGAATTTTCCTAATTCTAAAATTAACTGTACGCTGTTAATCAATACGTAATACGTCACAACCAACGGGCTTGCGTAAGAGTTACGTCCTACAGGGTTGCAGTTCAAAGCATCATGCATATTCCAAGCATACAGCCACAGGTCCCTTGCTGCATAGGTCACTTCAAAACAGTAACTTAACAGACGAAAAAAATCGCAACGAAAGTATCCTCATTTAAACCCAGGAGACGAACGTCGGTTGCTTTATAACGCTGTGCTATATGCACCGGAGGTAAATACACAGTAGCCTAACTTAGGTGACTTCACCAGGCAGTTAGCTAACACCATAGGCTAACACTCTGAAAAGCCCACCCACCTCAGGCGATGAACTGCACGGAGAAGTCTTTGTAAACTTCGGTCAGTAAAATGAATACTCACGTGCTTAAGCCCTGTTGGGCTCCCAGGATAAATGGAGGGCACTGCGTCAGCCTTCAGAACCAACTTTTTGGCAAAACCCATGGACCTTTGAAAGAGATTAACGAAACAGTCGTTACTAAAATGTGCACCGCATATACGAATTCTCACTGTATTTGAAGGTCTGAAGCGTTGTCTATAAATAAAGTCCATCCATATCTGCTTCAGCAAAGGATCACTTGGCAAATAGTGAATGGAAGCTCCTGGTTCTGGTTTGCATCCTAAAACAGCACAGTCGGACATATTTAAAGCAATTTCCAAAGTGGCCACCCGACCAAAGCTTCAACTGCTTTCATCCAAAATACCTTTACTCTGTGCGGACTCTTGTGGGCACTTGTGTAATATGTACAGTGTTTACATATTGAACCATGATTGGCTTCACGTTTTATGATGTCACACATGTATGCGGACATCGTAACCTATTTCTAAAGCAGAGAAACACCAACATTAGCAATAGTGTAGGTTTATCACTATCAGCCTGCACTTGCAGTCAAACATCGAAGAGGACGTAAGGATATGACATGATTTGAGTAAAGCGGGCCTTAAAAAAAAACACTTTTGAACACAGACACAGGTGATTTCAGTTATTCTGCTCAGGTTGAAAGTGGACTGGAGCTTAGATGGGAATTTATTAGGTCACGAATCTTTTCTACCAATAAGAATGATGCTGTCATTTGTCCTTCCCTAACATGTGCATCAACGCTAACAGGAGACTATCTCACACTCACACACACACACACACACACACACACACACACACACACACACACACACACACACACACACACACACACACACACACACACACACACACACAGACAGTCCTGGGAAGAGGTCTAATCAACCAAATGAACTACCTGTGTTGGTGTTCAGGGCCTTTGATGTTGTGCGCCATCGTCCATCAGCATTATTGATTGAATGGAATTGTAATAAAGGTAATGATTTACAGGTTTACACAAGAATATGCACCATGTACAGACACTGTCAACACAAAAATAAATAACTTAAAACTAGATTTTGACTCAGGAACCCTTTTCAAGTTAGAGCCAGGGTGAGGTATTAATGCAGGATGTGTCATGAGGCACATTCCAGTTGTTATGCTGCAGTGGAGTATATTCCAAATTTTGGAGAAAAATAATCCAAATATTTACAAACAACTGTGGCTGTGGTGAGAGTGTGTATTTGTTTTTATTGTTTTGTGTAAAGCATGTTTTACATTAGTTGTAGTTGTTTGTATACGTATATATAGTTATAATTATATATATAGTTAATAATAGCCATAGTTAATTGTTAAATAACAGCTATAGCTGTTTTGAACTGTGTAATTAATTATAATTGTCAGTCAGCGGAGCTGGCAGGAGCGATAGCGCGGCTGATCACGTGACGGCGAAAGGGCAGGGGCACGCGCAAGGTTTTTTCACACTTTTGTAAACAACATGGCGATTCAGGGACTGGCCCCGCTAGCCACTGATTAAATACTGTGCTGTCAAACTGCAGCTGTTTTGCGTTATAAATGTAAACGTTAGACCTTGCGGAAGTTACGCGTCGGGCACATTGTTAAATTCGCACCGAAACGACAAAGAGCTGCACCGACGAGCTGTCAAGAAGCGCGCTTGACAGTCAAACGGTAGCTAATGTTACTGTTAACGTTAACGTTAAGTCGTTAGCATTCTTAGCTAGCTCAACAAAATCAACCTCTGCATCTTAATCATAATGAGCTAACGTACAGAACAAATATGCTGGTCGAGTTCTTTGCAGAACATGTGGTTTGTTGATTTGCAGAAGTGGGAGTATAATGATTTGAGCTATAATGAATTGAATTGATGTCAGTTTAGCTAATGCAGCCACCTAACTTCTGTTTTACCATTCGATTTCTATTCATCTGTCAATATACACAATGCATTGGTGTTTACCTGGCTTCCTCCAGGTAAACCTAAAACTGTTATTGAATTTCCAAATGATTCTTCCTGCCAGGCCCCCTTCAGTCTATGGGCTCTCAGTCCAGTTCTGGGATGTCTGGTGGAAGGGGCTCTTCCAGTGGCAACCCAGCTGATCAGCCTGAAGGAGCAGAATCAAACCAGAGCAGCAGCAGCAGCAGCCGAGGCCGCAGGACGGCTGACAGGCAGCAGGGAGACAGACAGCCAGCATCAGAGGAGGACGTTGACTTAGCTGAAGTGCTGGCTTACCTACTAAGGAGGTACATTTGGTGGATTTTGTAGTTTAAAATACTGGCACTGATATTAAAACAACACATTCCTTGTGAACGTTGCACTTCTGGGCCCAGTTTGTTGCTTTGTGGTGTATAGTTTTATCCACGTGAACAATGTCTCCAACATCAAACATAATGATTATTTTTTTGTGTCAATACCAGTCCCTGTGGGGATAGCTTAGTTACTAACAATTTTGGGAAAAGTAGGTAGGCCTAATCACTCAAATCTGGTGAGTTTAATAGACATTTATTCTTCAAATAGCACAAAGTGGAAGAAAAGCTTACAGTGTTTTACCTTCCTTTCAAGAGAGCTGGCATAGCATTACATTCCAGTGCTGCCTGATAGAGCTAAGAGGTGGTTGGCAATTTCCCATCCTTATTCCTGTTTCATTTGAATGCTGTTAAATTCTGGGAAATGTTTGTATATTCCTCATGTTAACAACCACTTCTAATAAAAAATAAAAACAAAATGTCAGCACTTGTTGTAACTGATCTATGACAGCGGCAGGTCCTCTAGTAATAAGACAGAGGAAAAGTTAGAACTAGAAAGTACCGGGATCCGGAAAAGTTGTATTGTAAGTAGCATTCTGATCCCCCATCTGTTACAGTGGAGCTGCTCAGTGGAAAAAAACATTACAAGACTATAGCTGTACTCATAGCACAGTAGACCTGGTGTAGGCTGGTGTCTCACCATTGGGCTGCAGCTGGACTACTTTGTTTTTTGCATTAATATTTCAAGTATTAGTAAAGTAAGATGATGATCTCTCTTCTTCGCTGTAGAGGTTACAATTCAATCAATCATTTATCAACATTTGGATTGATTGATTGTTGAACTGATGTGGTGTTTGTGCGTGCAGGGGCCAGGTCCGACTGGTCCATGGCAGTGGAGCCACAGGGCTGCAGCTGGTCCAGTCCTACTCTGACTCTGATGAGGACAGCGACGGCGCTTGGGAGGGTCGGCTAGGGAACCGCTACAATCCACCAGGTAACCTACCCTGGAAATCCAGTCAAATCTAGTCAAGTGTGATGTTTAGGGCTTTACTTAATATGTTGAAAAAAAAGAGGACCAAAAGTCTACCAATTTTGGACAGAGGAAAAATGTATGTCACAGATATTATCAGTACCTGGGAATAAACGACTTAGCCTAGTAAAAATGAATTTTATGTAGGACCTTAAATTGAATAAAGCTTAGACGTGCACAAGAAGATGAGGAATTGATTCTAATTAGAGCCCTTTCCCACCATTCGTCTGTCAAATTAAACTTAAGCTCCCCTTCCCACTTGCCCCTGACCTCTCCATAAGAGAGACCGGACTCCCCGGTGATTTAGATTTTCTTAGTCATCGAGAGCAGCACATCAACCCAAGAATCCGTTGGGAGAAGGGAAAACACATTCTGAAAGTTTGATGTCAGATAGTAATTAATATGAAAATTTGTTTGTATTTTGTGTTATTTTCCTAGTGGACGCCCAACCCGACACACATGAAGTGGACCAAAGTGAGATCCGAACTCAGATCATGCTGGCCACCGGCTCCTCTACCCTGAAAGGCCGACACAGTTTCACCCACATGCTAACAGAGGTCAGACTGCAGACACATAAACTCAAAGCAGCAGTAGACTAAAATGCAAAGGCACATATTTAGCACTAAGAATGTAGCAAGATGATAATGATGATTACTTTTCAGCAGTTTCAGCCACACATTTGTGAAATAATTAAGAGCTCTACTACTCAACGTAGATTTTTTTTGGCACTTTTTTCTTCCAGCTACTTTAATTCACAGTTAATGTTGACCAGTTTGTTTTCTTTTCTGATAAACTCTTTGCTTTTTTCAGAGGGAACAAGGCAGATGTAGAGGCTCTAGTTTTTCACATGGAGAGTGCAGTCGTATCCGTACACAGTAAGTTCTATTCTATTTTATACATTCCCAATATTTCTCAACAAATTACCAGAAGGTGAGGAAGAGAAACAATTAGAAATGTATTTCATCAGAATCAGAAAAGTGGCACATGAAAACAAAAAAACAGTCTTGATGAAGCATAGACTCTTGTTGTATTCCATGTGACTGATTGCTGTATTGCTGATTTGTTGTGAAAACCTACGATACACTAGACGTGAATCCTCATGCTGTTGTCTGTTGAATGATATTGGCCCTTGATCCTTCGCAGTTTTCTGCCAAACTATGTATCCCACAAGGATACGTACCAGCAGAAAGCCTTCTGTGGAGTGTACAGCGAGGATGGCAACATGTTCCTCTCTGCCTGCCAAGGTAAATAACCAGATATCCAACATGAGAACCCAGAGGAACGGAATCAGATCTGATAATGATCCCTAGTGTTTGTTTGACCACCAAATTGTAAGGGCCATTTGGGTTATGTTGTGTCATGTCATATACAGAATGTGGTCATTGACAGACAAGTATCGTTGACTTTTGAATTCCTTTTTTTTTTTTTTTACATCTATTGATGCAAACAACAACTATCAAACATCACTGTTTGAAACAGAATCATTATTAGAAAATACCAATTCTAGTAGCACTATGTCATATTAATTCTATGTCATATACAGACACGTCATGTGATAAGTCACTCATTATTACATAATATATTTTTTTTCTGTTGCTCGCTGCAGACCAGAACGTCCGCTTGTACGACACCACCAGGGGGCGCTTTCACCTACGGCGAACAGTGAAGGCTCGGGATGTGGGCTGGAGTGTTCTGGACGTCTGCTTCACCCCTGACGCACAAAATGTACTCTACTCCAGCTGGTCTGACTACAGTAAGGCTAATGGACCTGTAAGATACAATATCATGCAATCAGTCAGTGATGCTAATTAGTGTAGGGTTTTTGTTTACAAGAGGCACAGCCAGTGATCCCCCAAGAACCATCCACGTTATCCTGATTCAAATTTTACTGATGCTGCTGTGGCATCAAAAGAAATCTGACTCGAGTCAGCATGTTACAATAGCATGTTGCAGGTATTCACTCTAAATGTCGTAATATGAATTTTTTTTGTGTACCAATTCAGAAAACATGCTCTATCGCCCTCTACCCACAAATCATTGTGTTATGGCTTTGTTTCCTATCGTAGGGCTGCCGTTTGATAATTATTTTGGTCAATATTATCACCATACTTTAACACGATTACTCATTGACTTTGGAAACATCAAGCATTTATTGAACTTTTTTGAACTGATTTTCTTTTCTTTTTTTTTAAATAAAGAAAAGTAACACTATATATCTGAGCATGTAGTTGGTGCGACTGAACCAAATATTCTCAAGAATTGAATTTCTTTTTTAATTTCAGTCTGCAAATTGGATAATTAATTGTCCTAAATACTAAAAAACAAATAGCTTCTATATGGTGTTTTATTCATATGTCCTCTGTCTCTGTGTGTCTTCCCCACAGTTCATATGTGCAGTATAGATGGGGACAGTGAAAACCACACCGCCCTGGACCTCAAGTTAGTGTTTCCCTCATAGTAACTTATAACATTACGGAGCAGGTAATCTATCATTCCCTACCAGCCAGCCCTCCTATCCCTTCATTACCACCTGGATGAATGATGCTGTCGGAATTTGTCACTTCAACATCCATCCTCTCGGTGTGTGTGTGTGTGTGTGTGTGTGTGTGTGTGTGTGTGTGTGTGTGTGTGTGTGTGTGTGTGTGTGTGTGTGTGTGTGTGTGTGTGTGTGTGTGTGTGTGTGTGTGTGTGTGTGTGTGTGTGTGTGTGTGTGTGTGTGTGTGTGTGTGTGTGTGTGTACGTGTGTGTGTGTGTGTACGTGTGTGTACGTGTGTGTACGTGTGTGTACGTGTGTGTACGTGTGTACGTGTACTGGAGAGATCATTATTTCAACAATGCACCATCATTAAACTCACAGCACTCCTAACAATGGCATTATTTAAGAGGCGATGCGTGCCTTCATCAAGTTTTTTGGTGTGGGATGATGACATATAGTAGGCAGTGTTGTTGTGAGCCAATAATGGTGCTACTGCTGCATTGTCACCCTGCTTGTGTGTGTGTGTGCTGTTGTGCTTTGTAGTCCAGATGAGAGGAGGTTCTGTGTGTTCTCACTGGCTGCGTCCACAGATGGCAACGAGATCCTGGGAGGGTGAGTACAGTTTGCTTTTATGTTTCAAGGCAGTGACTGACAGAGTGGAAACAGGACTGACGTCTCTTTCAGAAATGTGAATTCAGTTAGCTCTTCTTTTTCCCTAGGGGGGAATTGGAAATACACGTGTTCTTCTTATAGCTGGTTTTGTGAATACTTAAATTATGAGGATAAAACACCTTTATTTACTATAAAAGCACACTCAGACCAGCGGGATCAGTCACATTCAACCACTTAATTAGAACGTGTCTCTCTCCTCTCTGCTTTCAGAGCAAATGATGGCTGCCTTTACGTTTTTGATCTCGAGCAGAATAAACGAACGCTGAAGGTTAGTGTGTCTTGAGTGCGTTTGCCGTTTGTGTTTTGCTCGTGGGCCGGCTTGTAGCTGTTTCTGTGTCACATCCAGCCCGGTCTGTCTGTGCCTCATGCTGCGATCAAGGTGAGCCAGACATTAGCCGACCTGAAAGTGTGCCGGCACACATAAAGTTTCATGCCGCCCTACCGTCTGTAATGTAGCAGCAGAGAGTTCATCAATGGGACAGGGGGGGTTAAACCCTCCCCCTCCTCCTCCTTCTCCCACAATCCCCCTCTGCGTAGAAGTCAGTAGCTGGCCTCTACCATCTGCTTCAACACTGTCTTATGCTTTTTCTCATTCTGTCCCTCTTATTACCTCTGCATCAGTGTGCCTGTGCGTAATCTCCCGACTTGTTCCTTTAGCCCATTTTTGCTATTTTTTTTTTTTCCAGAGATAAATTTGGTGGTGGTCTATGATTTTATAGACCAAAACCAACATCACGACTTTGTGGTACACACTACACACAGACATGCAAAGCACACAAGACAAAAGGCACTTTCACACAAGCATGCCAAAAGAAGCGAAGAAATCACCCAATCTTACCACACACAATCACTGGCTTGCAAACACTCCTCAAAGAAAACACTGACTCTCTTTCTTCTGCGTCTCCCCTCGTCAGATTGATGCCCACGAGGATGATGTGAACGCGGTGGCGTTCGCCGACAGCTCGTCCCAGCTGCTCTTCTCCGGCAGCGACGACGCGCTGTGCAAGGTGTGGGACAGACGGACGCTGCGGGAGGACAGACCACAGCCTGTCGGACAGCTGGCCGGCCACCGAGACGGCATCACCTTCATCCACAGCAAGGTGGGGGGGGGCGAAGAGAGGAATACTGCTGGTATTTTATCAATCTGTCAAAGACAAGTTCCCTAAAGCCTCATGGGTAGTTGGATTTGACTGCTGACTGGTTGGAAAATGATTAATTAAATGCTAACATTAGCCAATTGTAATGGGTCTTTATTCCAGTACAGTAAGCCTGATGTTTGTTTTCTTTTACTTTTCTAAAATGTGGTCCTCCTCCCCTTGCGTGGTGACTGTGCCAGGGTGACGCACGCTATCTGATCAGCAATTCCAAGGACCAGTCCATCAAGCTCTGGGACGTCCGGAAGTTCTCGCCCAAAGAGGGGTTGGCAGCGTCCCGCCTCGCTGTCACCCAACAGAACTGGGATTACCGCTGGCAGCAGGTTCCCCAGAGAGGTGAGGGAGGAGGGGCGGACACTGGGAGGTGAATGAGTCAGGAGGAAGGAGAGGAGAAGGGAAGCTAGAAGAGTGGAGGTCTCATGTAGGAAGAAAAGAGGAGGAAATGAAGATGAAATGACGTTCTAAAGAAAGGGAGAGAGGGCCATTGACAGTGGGGTGAAACATGAGTGTGTATGCGTGGTGAGAGTAAGGGGATATGACTATTAAAACCACGCATTGAGAAATGAGTGATTACTATTACAAGTCAAAGAGGAGGGAAGGCACAGAGGAGAGGTGTAGTGTGGGAACTCTGATAATGAGATATGGAGAACAGAGGGGAAGGGAAAAACCTGAAAATAAAAAAATATCTTTCTAGTTAACCCACTTTTTTTCACCTGATTTATAGATGTTTAGGATGTAAATAAACTCTGTATGTCCTGGTAAATTGTAGCAATCAGGTAAATTATGAAATTGTGTGTCCCTTTCAGCCCTGAAGAGACACAAGCTGACAGGTGACACCTCGGTGATGACCTACCGCGGTCACGGCGTTCTGCACACCCTCGTCCGCTGCCGTTTCTCTCCAGAGTTCAGCACTGGACAGAGGTTCATCTACTCCGGCTGCTCCACCGGCAAAATCATCAGTGAGTGTCACCGTGTGTGTGCCCGTGTGTGTGCCCATGTGTGTGTTAAGGCCCTTTTACAGTCACCGTTCCCAACCTGTCGTGCGACAATGTGTCGTCAAAATTATGTAGATCTCGCTGGCGCGACAAAGCGGAAACAGGAAGCATGGACAAGTTCGAGGGCAAGCTTTCCGAGCAAGTGCGCCTCTACAGGCCGCTCACCATTTTTATGTCTGCCATTATTCAAAGGACGTACATTCCACCTTCTTTTTCTTCGTTTCTTTGCAAGCAGGCTCAAAAGCAGCTGTTCTTCCTCATCCACTGACTCCAGTATCATCTTAGCCACTGTTGACATTGACGTCAATGCTGCTGCTGCCAGTTCTGCTTCTAGTCCGTAGAATTGGCAAAGTCGGCAGCCTTTCCCCAGTTGCGACACCTCTGTTCAGGAGAAGACTGCAACTAGTGTTGTGACCACCACACGCGAGTATAAACAGTTACGGCGCTCCCATGACGTCACACTGTCGCGCGACAGGTCGGGAATGGCGAGTATACCGCTCGCCTTACCGTGCTTGTGTTGTTTTGTGTCTTCCACCCAGGGTGTCTGCCCCATATTGTGTAACTGCCTTGTAATGTGTCCGCACCAATTAACTCAGCTCTTTGTGTAGTTATTTTTACATGGATAATCAATGCAGTTCTGATGTGTATGACAGTGATTAAAGGATATACAGTATGTATGTATGATAAGAAATATTTTTTTACAGCTGCACTTTCATATGGCTCTTTGTAGTTTGGCTTATTTGAAGCTAATGCACTTGCACTCACTTCCTGTTGTCCGGAGTTTGGGCCTTCAAGGTTGAAAGCACTTAATTGGAAGTCACTTTGGATAAAAGCGTCAGCTAAATGACATGTAATGATATACAGTACATGCCTACAAGTTGCTAAATATGTTGAATTCTTTGTGTGTCTGTCCAGTTTATGACGTCCTGACGGGCAGCGTGGTCTCCAGACTGTCGGGCCATGACGCGTGTGTGAGGGACGTCAGCTGGCACCCGTACGAGGACAACATCGTCAGCAGCTCCGTGAGTGCTGTTAATGCAAACTGTTCAGCTGGAGTCGATGTATAAACGTTTGTGATCACAAGTAGTACATTCAAAATGTGACAGAAAAATGTAAAACCGTTTTTATTGAGGGGAATTAAACCAGTCATGGAGTAACATGGAATTAAGAGACGTCAGAGACTTCTGGTAATAACAGAGAATCAAATTGATCATTTACAGAAATATATGAGCGTATTTTGATATCTTGTTTCCAATGTACATTGCATTAGATTGTGCTATTTAGCAGTTTCTCGCTCAGGTGAAGAGAAAACCAGACTATTTATAGCTAGAAAAACATTAAATCTGAAATCTTAATGTCCTACATTTCCCAATGTTGTCACAGTCTACAGGGGTAAGAAATAAGTTGTCAAAACTGCAACTAAGTCTAAAAATGGCAACATATGAGAAAGCATTTTTAGTCAAGTAAGTGTCTGAAAAGTACTGCAAAGACAGGAAGTTTAAGTTTGGTGTCAACTTATTTTAAATAAAAAAAATATGTCACGGATTTCATCTTTAATAAATACATAAGAAATAACTATTTTAAGTAAGGTTAAGAAAAGTCACAAGAATAAATGGGAACTTTAAATCGGAGCTACTGTGGGAAGCCATTTTGGCTCTGATCCGTCTCCTCACCCGGCTTTGTTTCTCCACAGTGGGACGGAGCGGTGCGAATGTGGGAGCACAGACAGACCCATCCGCTAGAGGAGGAGAGGGAGCGGGAGAGAGTCTGACAACGAGAGAAAGACCTTTTTAGACAGCGAGAGAAGAAGAGAGACAAAGGAAAAAGATGTCGGAGGAAGTGACATCACCGCAGAAGGGGGCAGGGCCGGCCCTAACACAGGAAGGCAATACGCTCAGAAGGACTGGGAGAGACTTAAATATCTTTTAAATTCAATGCTGGATATTAATGATTACAGTTATAGCGTGGTTGTGAAGGGTTCATTTGGATGGCATTATAGCCTTACGTTGTCAAGTGCAGTGGGACGGCCTACTTTTGTTTTTGCCTCACTGTCAACAGGCCAAAGCTTTTGAATTTGGCCTGAAACACTTCACGCAACACGTGCTGTAGCTCGAAACGCTAAGCACGGCACTCACATAATGAGCTATCGAAATTTATTGGTAAGTTAGTTATTTAGAAATCAATATTGGATATTGCAGGGAGAAACTGACAGTTACGATTCTGTATAAATGTATAGTATGTGAATGGTTTGTGTATTCAGATAGTTGTCAGTATGCCGATTTGGACTTTCGCCCTTGCTGTTATGAATAACATGAGCTGTGTCCTATTTGAGGGGCCGTCACGTTCAAAGTCCACATTTAAAGAATAAATATATTATAATATTCCAGTACATTAATTACCAATTGCCCTAAATCATGACTCTTAAACATGCAACATGTGTCCACCTGTCAGCTGTTCAAGGGCAACTTTATGGTGGTCAACTTCCTATGTCGGGAAAAATTCCAAAAGCATACCAAAATGACCAGACACGCTGTTAGTTTTACTGTCAAACTCCCAATGATTTTATGTGAAAACCTCTTTAGATCGTTTCACGACAACCCCTGTATCAGACACAGCATTAGTCTGAGGTCTTCTTATTGATCCTGGGTCAACACTCAACTCTGTAAACACAAGCCCTGAGTCAATTAAAAAAAAAAAAAGAGTAATTGTGTTGGCCAATATAAACCTGTGATCTGTTTATAAGATTTGAATGTGTGTGATAATATGTTGAGGTCAAGACTTAGTGAAGGGACAGGGGATGTGTGCGTGGATCAAAACTTACACACTGATCTGTATATGCAATTTTCAGGTGTTTATATCAAAGCCCATATTTCAATCTCAGACCGTTGTTTTTACAGTAACAATTAAACCTTTCAATGTATCGCAACAAACTAAAGCTTTTCACTGAGTATTTGCTGCTGGTATTGAGAAGAAATGACTGAATGAAGATCAGGCTTTAAACGTGCAAAAATGGGGCACGGAGAAAATGCAGCAATTTCATATCCTGTTAACGGGGAACTAAATGGACATAAGGGTACAGTTGCATTTATCTAAAATATCATCACACTGAAAAGACATCACAAGAAAAGTTTCATTTTCCAGTAGCACATAACAGACAACTGACTATTACCTGCTACAGAAACCATAGCAGAGGCGCTTGAAGGGCATTGTAATGACAGCAGTGCAGTTAAGTGGTCTAAAATTAGACCGATTCTTTGGCATGCCTGGTTTCATTTACACTTGGTGTTCCTGCTTAATAGAATCCCTAATACAACAACACAGCGGTGCTAATAATATATCGGCTACAGCAACAGTTTAAATTAAAAGGAAAAGAACTTAAGATCATTTATCAGAAAGAGGAGGCCACAATTTAGGAAAACTTGGCTAAATCCAGCATTTAAATAACTTATATATACTTAACAGCTTCTCCTCTTACATGTTATTATGTTGTGTTATTTTTTTTAGCACACAGACTATCCTTACACTTAAAGAAAACAAATAACTTTTCACATATGGACTCCAGCTTCTTATTACTTCAGTTAGTATGGATTCAGAGTCTATAAAAGTAGTGGGACTGGATGTCCTGGCTTGGATTCTTGTAGGTTTTACTGAGCATAAATCCCACGGAAAGACTAAATTTACTCAATTTGGCTCTGGGAGTTGAAGAGGTTTAAGAGGCTCTGGCCTGAGGACTGGGCCTGGAAATAAAGAAGACAAAGTGCTGTGAGAAAGGCAGCTGTTCATGGCGCCAAATGCAGACTGGCAACAGTTTATAACTTCAATTAGTTTTGGCTCCAACAGCTGATTCTAAGAATGGAGAGACTAAAGGAGAACCAAAGAAGGAGCCAAGCGATCCATTTTATGTCAGAATGATTCTTTCCGCGGGAATAGACAAGACTTTTTTTATGCTAAATATAATTGCAGCACACCAATAAGTCTGATTGCAAAGAAGTTGTTTTAAGCCATCGTGCAAAATTTGGGTTTTATGTTGATGTTTTTGTATCATCAGTTGCCATCCAATTGGACTAAATTCTTGAGTCGTTGGATCATTGCTTTGAGAATGAGGGGGTCAGTTAACAGCAGCAGCCATTACCATGTCCACACTCCGAGTCTGTGTTGTGGAGGGGGAGGGCTTCTGAGGGTGAAGGGGACAGAGGGGTTGTATTTTTATACACCATGTGCTCTCCTGCACGCCTGACAGTGATAAAGTAGAAAGGCTCCCAGAGTAGAACTGGTGTGCCTTTTAAAGACAAAAGAAAGTGAGGCAGACTCTACCACAGGGCTCTAATTGGACACAAAGAGAGAAGAAGAGGAAAACATATTTAGAATTCAAACTAAAACTACAAAAGGTATAATCAGGAAGACAAACGGAGAATAGGAACATGGATGTTAAGACTGAAAACTCCTCTAATGGCTTCACAGCAGAGATCAACTTGGAGAAGTTACACAAGATGGCTGCAGAGGTGATACTGCTGGGGAAATTCATCCTCAGACTCCTGGATGTTGCTCTGGTGTTTGTAACCAACGTACTGGCCAGGTTTTTAGGAAGCAAGCTGGTCAGACGGCATTTCCACCTGATGCTGTCTGCTTTGGTTCTGTTTGGTCCTGTGCTGAGTTTCTGGGTGTCAAAGTACAGCATCTTCGCTAACAGCAACCACTACCTGTACAGGTATGGTTGTGTTTCTGCTTTTGAATGGAAATCTCATATTTATAACCTGTTGCTATTGCTGGAAATAAAACAATGTGGCTGCATGATTTTCAGTTGGACCTGCATGCTCATTTAAAACTGGCGTCATTACGAGCCTGTTAAACTCAGCTGGCACATTAAAGAACAGTTTAGAGGTTAAAGGTTAGAGAAGCGAGCTTGTGAACAGGAGGTCGTCGGTTCAATCCCCAGACCAACATCTGGGTGGGGAAAGTGAAAGAGCAGCACTTGCCCCTCCCTCACTACCACCACTGAGGTGCCCTTGAGCAAGGCCCTTAACCCCATCAGATCAGACTGGGGTTGTACTGGGCAGCTTCCAGGTATAAATTTGGGTGTAACTGTGTGAATGTGATCAGGGCGCTCCTGCAAAAGAGAGCCTTCCTCTCAGAGAACCTTCCCTGAATAAATAAAATGTAAGAAGAAAAAAAACAGTTAGAATTAATTTAATAAAATGTTATTAAATTAAAATAAATAAAATTTAAACACCAAATATATAGTTAGGTAGGCCTAGCCGTAGGTATAGTCATTAATATGTCTCATGGCTGAACACGGTCTTGAACAGATCATACTACACAAAAGTCATTGCCTACTTGTGAAGAGTTTATAAACGATCAATCATGACTTTATTATTTTTTTTACTCCTTGTTATTTTACACACAAATATAAATTAAATGTAAATAATACATAGAAATAGTAAGATCAGATGTAAGTGAATGCTCATTTTAATGTAGGCTACACACTGTGCCAACCTTTAGCCTATCATTCATAAAGCGAGATTATGTAACACTTTCTATGAAGCCTGTCGCCATAAAGCATTATAAATGCATGTATAATTTATTATAATGAGCAACCAGCAATTATAGAGTATTCTGAGACTTGACCTTATAAGTCATTATAAAAATGCTTTATAATGTGTTATGATTATTGTGATAAAGCATTATGAATATTTATGAGTGCTTATATCTATACTGATACAGCGCTATAAGCAGATTATAACACATTATAAATGTGTTTATGATGCATTATAGAGACAGTCTTCATAGAAGGTATAAACAAAATAAGATTTACACATTCTTTGTCTTACAAATGGAAAGTTGAATGTATGAGCAATAAAATGCACCTGTGCGTGGGGGGGGTTTGCTGTTACAGCGTTACTTGGTCTGGTACGACCAGCTTATTAGCTAATGCTAGTGAACGCTAGCTAACTTTGACTGACTGCTCTCTACTTGTTCTATCATGATTTAGCATTTACCTGTATCCTGACAGTGTCACTTGCCGCCATTGTTCAGTTTAGGTTCTGTTAATACCTATCAATAGTATGTTTATGGTACCTATCAAGTACAGGAGTAAGTTATTACAAGTTTTTACATGAACTGAATGCACATTAAAGCTTTTTGTGAGTTTATTTAGTGCGCTTTGATCTCATTATTACTCGTGTGAAGGCATTAGGGGAGCCATCATTCATCCTCTGTCAGAACACGCATGTGGATTCGAATAGATCAACATACTTGCTGCACTTGTATTTACCATCAACTATAACCACGTAGTGTTGAACTACATGCACTCTGTTTACCCTGTAAAGTTCCAGTAGATCTGATTAGGATGAGGCAAAAAAAGCTGTGCTTTTTATTACATTATTGTATTGTGTTTTGAGGATTTACACAGTGACTTATCATGTAACACTGATGTCTGCTCTTGCAGGAAGTTCCTCAAGTCCACTTGGGGTTGGACCTGCATCTTTACAGCTTCCTTCATGCTTCTCCTCTCCCTCTCAGCCCATCACTCCCCCTCTCTCCTCCTCCGCCACCTCTCCCGGATAGGGGTGGTGGGGTTGCTGTGGTGGGGCTGTCGGCGTCTCCTGACACTGCTGGAGGATGCCGCAGGAAACTGTTACGAACCTATGATCCCTGCCCAGGATATCCAAGGCACCGCGTCCTCGCTACAGCCCCTGCTGCTCCTGCATGAAGACCAGACCAAGGCCTCCTGCCTCAGAGACAACATGGTGTGGAGAGGTTACGAAGTATCCCAGGACGTCCTCATCATCTGCTTGTGTTGCCTGCTGCTTGTGGAGGAAGTGTCTGTCTTTGGTCTTTACCTGGCCAAAGCAAAGCCTCTGCCGTGGTGCCATGATGCCCCTTTAAGGTTAATCTTCCTGCTGTGTGTGGTTCTACTTGCCTTGTGGATGTTCTTGCTGCTGTGTTTGCTTGCACACTTCCCCAAGTTCCCCTCGCAGCATCTAGGAGGAGCTCTGGGCTACCTGGGATGGAGAGGACTCTATCAGGGCTGGTACAAACTCACACCGAGTTGGAGCTGTCCTGGTTTGCCGCGAGAGGGACTTATTACCACCACAGACAAGGACACACAGCCTCAGTAGTGTGAAACCCCTCAGATTTTGGGAATCCGGTTGTGATCTTGAAAGCTTAGGCTCAAGTTTTGGAAAGTGAAAATGGCTTCTCATTAGGGTTGTGAAGAGAATCTAGGTACAGTATATCACCTGTAAAAACCCTTTCACAACACCACTACAACTTTAAATTCTCATTTGGACAAAAGAAGAGTAGACAGAAGTATCTGAATCATGTTGCTTTATTTTGTAATCTGAACCAAAAGGAATACACAGTAAGAAAAAGAAGACATTTTTGTCAGAGTGGGTGTATTGTTACATGAGTGTCATACTACACTAGTTGTATCTTGTTAGAAAGCCTGCGAATGTGCTGGAGTCTCAGTAGATGAGAGCCTTGCCGTCTCCTCTGGGCTTCTTAATCTTGTCATAGTTCTTGTTAATGATGTCAAACAGCACAGCCTGCGGGGAGAGATACAGAGAGAGACATCAGTGGAAATGAAGTGCGAGAAAGATATAAGAAAGATCGATGGTATGTGAGAGAGACAGAGAGGGCAGAGGCAGTAATATGAGAGAGAGAGAGAGAGAGAGAGAGAGAGAGAGAGAGAGAGAGAGAGCCGTGATCGTGTCAAACAACTCCTTTCATCATCTCCTGTACCGCCTTGTTCATTAACAGCATCAAACACAGGTAGACAATAGCCAGAGGAAGGAGACAAACAGTGATTAATGGATAGGAGATGGAGCGCCAATCAATTTAACACAAGCACAGCAATTAGTTTAATTACCCTCCTATTAGGAAGGAATGGATTCCATTTAGCTATAGTCCCTGCTGCTGGGACACAACTGGAATATTTTAAATATGTGTGAGTAGTTGTATTCAAAGTACAGTGCATGGTTACGGCAGATGGTATATTACGTTTGATACATGTGATTTACAATTTTTAGAAGACACGTGTGCAGACTATAATCCAGTCAAATTGCATTATCAGTTGCGTGTTGACAACTTTTTTACAATTTGATTTTGATCCAAGCTCAGATTTTTCTACACACATATATGAAATACAACCTAACCAGTAAACAACGGGGCGTAGGTATCTTACATATGTGTTGCAGATGTCCAGGACCACGAGGCGGAGCTCATAGTACTGATACTGGTCCAGCTCGTGAACCAGCTGTCTGTAGTCTCCCTGCGGCAGAAAGCACACAGCACAGAGAGTTTGCATGCAAATAAAAACATCCAGTACATGGCACATCCAGTGTGTACCCAATTTACACAGAGCAGAACATTCTCAACAAGTCATCATTTTACACACAAATAGAGCATACAGTGTGCAGGTGGCACACAATTCTTTTTTAATTCATTTTTTAAAAGGTTTTGGGGGCATTTTAGGCCGTTATTTGTATAGGACAGCTTAGATTTGAAAGGGGAGAAAGAAGGGGGATGACATGCAGCAAGGCCGCAGGTCGGAGTCGAACCCACGGCTGCTGCGTTGAGGAATAAACCTCTATACGTGGGCGCCCGCTCTACCAGGTGAGCTAACCAGGCACCCAAACACATTTCTTTCATCTTAATTTATTCTATTACCATTAGTACAGAGAAACACACATACGTGTATTACAGTGTACCACTGTGACAACAGACACAACATGAGATACTGACCACGTGGGATTGTTTGGAAGCTTTGGCCACAGCATCACCTCTCTCACTGTAATACCTACCAAACACAAGAAAGAGAAGGTACTTCATTCATTTATAACGGTCATAAACTGGATATATTATTGCCCAACTATCTTTAAAATCACCCCGAGTGCCTCACTAAATGTCCAAATATCTGTTATAATTGTGATATACAAAACCCCCGGTCAGCAGCTACTGTGGCTACAAGTGACAGTTATGGGAGAGTGCTAAATCTCCCTTTAACTACTGTTAAAGGCCTCACGAATAGAAAAATGCATTTTTTCCAGTGTTAACCCTGTGTCCCTATGACAAATGGTCATGTATCTATTGTTAAAATATTTGTCAAGTGGTGTCAAGGTGGTATTTGTGAAATATTTGTGAAAACAATTCAATTTTGAGTATTTCCACATTATAATCACGGTCTGTTCTCTTCCTGTGAAACGGTTATAAAGCTTTGAGGACTCATCCTGCACGCGGGGGCGTTCACTAATTTTATGTCCAATGAAAACGTTTTTTCAAGTCTTGACGTTCCGCCCCCATGACTATAAATCCTGCATGTTACCCGACCGGCACATGTAATAAGACCAACATGGCCTAACGTTGCGCTTTTCTAGCATTTTTACAGGTTACATTCAGCCTACTAAAAAGGTAGTTTGGCAGTTAGTTTGAATGCTAAGCTAAAGCATTCACACCCACACAGATGAAAGAGATGACGCACCTTGTTAGTGTGATTGCATCTTCAGTTCAAATATCATCATTCAAAATAATAAAAACAATCTACCACAATTTAGCCGGTTTGGGCTCTTACTTTGAAATCTGAGTTTGGAACCCCTCGATCTTGGTGCGTGTGTTGGTCAGCAACTCAAACACTTTCTCCTGTTGGACAAACACAGATATTAAACCTAACGTGGACACACAAGTGTTCAAACACCTTTTCAAGACACAACATAAAGAATCAAGTCTATTGCCGGTTACCAACCTGGACAGCCACTCCAAAGTTGTTACCATCTTCAATTCTAGGGATTTGGAGTTGCACCCACATTGACACCTGCCAGGGAAATCTGAATGTATTAATATCTAGTGGGAAAAATGAGTTTGTCATAATGTTCACAGTTAACCATCTTATTTAAGCTCTGAGACAGCCCCATTTAAAAACACACTCAAAAGAGGGAAGATCATTTGTCACAACTACTTATGTTGAAACATGGCATGTGAGTGCCTGTCTTTGTCACTTTAAAAGCAAGCTTTGTTACATTAAATCATAAGCACTCAAAGGCATATTCCTTAGATACTTTATGTTGTGCACTGGATACGTAAAAGGTAATAACCACATTTAGACTAACTAATTTCTTGGTATAAAAGGAAGCGAAGAGATGAATTGAGAGACTGACTGTGTTGAGCTTCTCCTTCAGTGTCTGGATCTGAGGCTTGACCTCATGCAGGAGACTCTCCACTCGCTCGTTGCTGCAGATGGGACCACAAGGAGGCCCTGGTGGACAAAACACCCCCAAACAGTGCTTCACTTAGTACAATATATCAGAACATTCTGGTTCAGTTGGGCTTTTTGAACGTGAATAGAAAAAAATTCCATGAACAGTGAAAACTGGTTAACTGTTAATAATTATTTCTGGTGAATCAACTGGTAAACCACGGCATACGTGGCTTTGTGTTAAAGGTGCAGTAGGTAAGATTTATAAAATTAACTTTCATATTTGCTGAAATTGACCCTATGTTCCAGTAGAACTACATGAAGCAGGTAATCTGGCACCACCTACAGCCTGTAGTGCGATTTGCAAAGATCCACCGCTCCCTGTTCAGATGCACCAATCAGGACCGGGGGGGTGTCTCGAACTGCGTATAGGTCACTGCTCACGCACACGCATACATTCTCCCTTGTGGAGGGACTGAGAAGTTGTCGATGTTCAAATATTTTGGCTAAGTCCTGGATCTTCCCAATCCTACCTACGGCACCTTTAAAGTTGGACTCAATATGTTTAAATGTTCAACTATTCCATGTATTAAGAATCACAGTCCTGGCATAGAAACATTTTTACACACCAGCCTCCATTCATATTTTCTTCAGTCTACCACCTTCACCTCATTAAAGAAATGCTCATGTGCAGAAAACTGCAATCAAAGAGGAATGAAATAACAAACAGGGGTATACTTGTTTAATAGTGACTGGGTTGTACAGTGTTTGACAACCACTGCAGTATGTTTTATTATGTATTACTTTGTCACCATCATCTCTACCTGAATCTTCATCCTCTTTATCGCTGTCCTTGTCTTTCTTCCCCTCCTTCCCCTCCTTTGCCTCCTTCTGCAACATAAGAACAGAAGGCAGCAGGTCAAAGAGTTTTCACTGCCTATTAATCTCTAAGACAGCTCTCCCACATGCTTTTTTTCCTTGGCTAAATGAAGATGTCAAATGCTGGATTTTTTTTCTTTGTATTAGAAATGTGACCTAGTTCCAGCAGTCCCTGCTCCCTGCACACATCCTCTGAATGAATGCACTCCAAACTGCCTCAGGTTTGTTCCCCAGAGTTGCTGTATGTAAATATTCTTTCAACCCATTTCCCCCCACATAAAACTACCGACACTGGCAGCGTTGCACTCCCCCCCCTCTGAATCCATGTGTGCAATATGATAGAAACCGCTAAAACAGAAGGGACATCTGTCAAAATAAGGGATACAATAAAAATAAAATATCTTATGCTTTAGTGCCAATGGATTTTGTGCTGCATAGAGCACCTGCAGGATACTTCTATCCTTTCTTTTGAGTACTAGTCTAATAAAAAAATAATCTGAATAGGATTGGCCAATGGCAATTAACTTTTTTTTTTAAAGATCACCCAAAATAAAAAGGTCCCCTCACTGCCAATTTGTAAAGCAGTCTTTGGAAATTGCACGGCAATTGGTTGCCATGGTAACAATGGACTCAGCTTCAGTGTTGTGTCTTCATATTATACTGTATTAAAACGCTAAGTATAAAGCCCTGACTGAGGATCTCAGTTGAGAGGTTTAATGCAGTGCTGCTAAAGAAATTCAATGGTTAGTTGGTAAATAAAATACTTAACTAAGACTCCTTATCATAAAGCCGATTACATGCATCAAATATGGCACAGCACTCCACCCTCTGAAATGTATTTAGAAATTGCCTCTTAACAAATTGCAGGTAATTAAACTAAAATTAAACCTAGTGGCAATTACTGTACTCAAACAAAGACATGTCTTAATCCTCTAATACAGGGGTCTTCAATGTGTTTAGGCCAAGGACCCTTAGCTAAAATAGAGAGAGAGCAGGGACCCCCTACTACATGCATTGTATAAATGATGTTGCATATTGAACTTGGCTGGATGGATGAAAACGGATGGATCAACGTTCATATATTATTTATACATCGTGTAGAGCTGGGCGATATGGAGAAAATCAAATATCACCATATTTTTTACCAAAAGGTATGAAACACATGGGTCTCAGGTTATATGCAAATACGCTAAAAAGGTGAATTTAAGAAGATATGTAAAAATCGAGAAAATGCCCTTAGACCTCAAAGAGTTGATGTAGAACATACATGTGGAAGGCACAGTGTATCCTTAAGCTTAACTGTATCTGTGGATGGCTACCATAATGGATACCTTACGTAGTAAGCGTATCATCAATGTTGTGCAAATTAAATGTATTTATTTATTTTTTAACGAATAGGCCGATTTATCTTTAACATGTTGGATTAATGTTAATGTTAAGATATATTTTCAATTATTTATTTTTTTATTAAAAAAAAATAAACAATAATTTGGCAGCCCCGCTGCAGTAACTCTGAGGATCCCTTAGGGGTGACGGACCCCCTAGGGGTGACGGACCCAACCAGCATGGCCCCTTCGTTGGAGTAACATGCATTTTTCAGACAATACAGCCTCAAACCTACGTAGTGCTGGGCCTACCTCCTCCTTCTTCTTGCGTTTGGCCTCCTCTTTAACTGGGTCTGGTATTGGGATGTCCAGCGGAGCCTTCAGGGATGCCAGGTCTTCACAGCTGAAAGATGTCTGACAGAAAACATACTTCTTGTTACTTCTGACAACTTTTCATATATCAACATACCCTTATACACGTCATGGACTCTCAAACAGCCCATGATTTGACTTCATTTCATCTAAAACAAAAAACGTCATTATAAAATAGTTTTATTGTGAAGGAGAAAGAACAGGAAGTCATAGAATATAGTTATCTGTTGTTGAAGAAACCCCAAGGCCCTGCAGGACCCCAGATTGGCTGATACAGTCACAGATTAATACCTTCAACAGCATCTGCAGCTCTTCAATCTTCTGGGGGAAATATTTGGAAACCAGCTCTTCGGCCTGTTATTAAAACAAAAATAATAATGATGTAAGACTTTATATGACTGGGAAAAACAAATTAATGTGGCAGCTGGGAGTTTAGTTACTTGGATAAATTACCTCCTTAGTTAGTTTTTGGCAGAAGTCATCCACCTGCAATAAAGAGAGTAATATGATTTAGTTATCGTTTTCCTTTATATTTCGACAATTTCGCCACATAGAAGGATATTTGGTAAAAACTGGTCCTGTTCAGACAGCTTAAAAGGCCATTTTGCAGCTATTACCTGATGCTCACCTCATATGACCCAGCTGTATGTCTAGTTATCAGAACAAACACTTTTCTGAACAACTGCTCACCTGCTAGCGTCACGGACACACCAACCGACAGTTTGAAGGGAAAGTGGGTTTAAAAATGTCGCTGCATAAGTTAGCACTTTTGAAATCATGCTAGCATTAGTGCTCACCTGTTTCTTCGACTCGAGATGAATACCCAGAGAAGCCATGTCGTCTCTATAAGTTAGGAAAGATACTTAGAGATTATAAACGCGTTTGAACTTCAACGAAGCTGTGATAACGAATAATACGCTTTTTATTTGTGTAATTCAATGCCGTGCACGACACGGAACAATACTCACAGTTAGTCAGCATAAAAAGCGAAAATGAAAGTACATTTAGAGACAGTTCCGTACTTTCCCCAGTTCCATGTCAAATGATTCCGTTGCATTGTGGGACTTGTAGTTTTTAGGTAGCTTCTGGAATTTAATTTCCCATAACAAGAGCCACTGATGAGAAATGATCTAGATAGCCTCGAAGCACAAACCTACTCACAGAAAACACGCAGTGTATGAAATGGCATGCTATTTCTTTAATTGTCGGTTATTGTTATCTGTTTTTTGTTGTATACAGTGGTAAAGAGGGGTATGGTATCCGAAGGTAGCCGAAAAAGACTCAAAGCAGTCCTTGGGAAATGGAAAAGGTGAAATAAAAAAAAAAACTGTTTAATTTAAATAAATAAATAAAATTAGCTCATCCTCCTCAAATTTAAAAACACATTTTTTTATATCCAAAGAAAGAAAAAGAAAAGAGAAATCTGCATCAACTTATGTAAATTATATTTTATAAAAAAAATCAACTCATTTTGACATGTTTGTGCTTAGTGTAGTGAGCACAAACACCTGTTTTCCATCTATCAAATTAAGCCCTTTTCCACAAGTTATCACACATACAGTATAGTAACCTATAATGCAATGGTTTTCATTAAATGTTTTTCTTCTGTAAGTTCTGAACGTGTCCACTAGGTGATGCTGCTGTTCTAAATGGAGTAAATCAAAGATTAACAGTATCAGAGTAAACCTGTGAAGGTAAGCTATATGCCATTTGTTTGTGTGTGTGTTTTAAACATCTAAATCATATGCTTACATAAAAGGGTGTATGAACCAACGATTCTTCTGTAAAATATATTTAAAATGATTGAACTGTAAAATGGAATGGAGCTTTTCTCTGTTAAAGTATTTAAATCACAATATGGATTTAATACAAAACAATAGGCATAAACAGTCCAGTGAAAGTTATACAAAGACAAATCTCCACTGGTCTTTGCAATCAAACAATCCCACCACTTCATCTCAGTACTGGTCACTAAACCATGCATGCATTCCAGTGATGTTGGGTCGGATCTGCTGTTGTACATCTGCTGCTGCGTGGGCTCTTTTATCAGGAGCTGTGTGGACTGAGCCGGGGGTAGAAAGGTAAACACAATCCAGGTCATTTGCACTGTTACATGCCATCATTATGCCAACATACTCTGTGTTTTACTAGATTCAGACTTTAACAAGTGAAGTCTGAATGTCTAATCACATCAGTAGATGAATAGACCCCACACCTATTAAATCACTTGGCTGATGAATAGGTGATAGCTTGCTATTGAATCACTCTACTGACCGTCAACAGTTTTTGAGTAGAATGATAGTAGTTTCCTTTTACAGACTGCTGCATACATCTTTGTAATGTCTGTAAGTGTGTAGTATCAGTGAGACACGATAAGACATTACTCATCAGACATGCGCTATTTTTCGAAATTGGATCCAAAGGGCAAAGAGTGCACTTGTTTACAGTGCGTAGCCCATTAGTTATTGACTCTTTGATTTGACTGAGTGAGTGATTACAACTCAGTGCAGATTATGTTATTCAGTTCAGGGAGGCTGTTGAGAAATACTGCGGACAAAGGTTGTGTTTCTGAACAGAAGTGGGGCAGGGAGAGATGGAAGGAAGTAAAGAGGGAGTACTTTAGGATTTGTGACCATGCCAGTGACAGTAAATGATCTCTTTGTGCAGTGTTACTACAGGACATCAACATCCCTCCATTATGACAGTATGAAGGATACAGCATGTGTGGTTTCATGTCTAAAACGCTCCCTTGCACTGAAATGTGAACACTCACACCATATTTATCACACACTGTAAACTTCTTTTATATTACTGTATGTGTACTTCTTGAATATATTTTCAATTGATCATGGGTTAAGATCTGTATGAAGTTGCTTGCGACAAATTGCGGCTGCTATTTCATCTGAAACACAGCAAGAAAACTTCATTAATATACTTGGTTATAAGCCACAGTTTAGCTTGTTAGAAATACAGACAGCTCGCATTGCACATTACTCTGACTAAAAATAATTGCTAATAAAGCTAATATGGCCTTTGAAAATAGCTGATGGGAAAATGTAAAAAAGACTTTTAAAAAACATGATGGTCCACATTGGGTTAAGAAACACGAATTCAAGGACACCTACAGTCAGCATCTGAACATATATAAAAGACTTAAGACTATGTAGGCCTTGGTAGAATCTGTTTATAATTGCCTGGTACTTTTACAGCAGTATTTTTGGTGCACTTTATATGTCCATCATCTTTTAAATGGAAACCATACAGTGTTCACCATTTTTTTGCTATAAAAAGAGAAATCAAAAGTATTGCCTATTAACTGAGGCTGACCTGATTATTCAGCAGATCATTGACAAGGAAATAATGATTCTGAGGTTAGTTCCACCTTTCTTTTCTCAAAAAATGTGCACTTTTTTCTGACATAATGTAAGCTTAATGCCAGATTTGAACTTTGAGATCATTGATATACCAGAGGATAAAACTTATGATCATTGACATATTATCACATTTATTTATTTATTGTGTCACATTGCATCAAGTCCTTTCTTTCTGTGTCATTTAGATTGTTTTATGCTGTTAAATGGTGGCTGTTGGCCTTTAAAACCAGGATGAAATGTCTTAATAGGATGAAACTTGACGTCAAACAGCTATAGGTGCAGCAATTGTGACCTTTAACAGACAAATAAGATTTTTAAAAGCCACACCTATGCACACACACAAAAAAAATAACAGCACTCAAATGTCTGCCACATAGTAAAATGATTAAAGCATGTTGCAGCTTTGAATGGCTTCTTTTAGTTTTTGCCAGTTGCTGGATTTCTGAAAGTTCCCTTTCATAACCATTGACTACAGTTGTGGCTGTATAGCTGAATGTGTGTGTTCTCCATGTGCTTTGGGAGTCTGTCTCTGGTTGGCTGCTGACCATGCAGGCCCTATCAGAGACGTGAAGGCTGAAGTTTAACCATGTGTTATCACTCTTTATTTTGTATTTATAATCCTATGTCCAGACCCCATCCCTACTCCCCCTCTCTCTCTCACAGCTCGTACAGTATATCTGTTTGGATGTATGTAACCCCCTCTCCCGGTTCCCAGAAAGAGAAACATTAACAGGAAAGTCACAATTTAAAAACCAGACACCCTGCACTGTTAAAGTGTAGTCCTCCCACTGACTCATGTCTGAACTGTTTAACGCAAACAGCAGGCTTATCAATGTTGTAAAAGTGATAATTGCAATATTATTCTAGAGGATTTACTATAAACTGTCAGTGGGCAACTTTACAGCCTCTAATGGCAACAAGAGAGAACCGCTTGAAATTTGAGCTCTAGTACTCAAAAATTATGGAACATGATGTCCAAAATCGCATAGTCCTAGATTCACATTTCATTTGGAGTTGGAGGAAGGGAAGATTGTCAGCTATTTGCTTAAAGATAGCCAGTTTTGTGTCTCTTTTCATGTTATTGTATCCACTAGAGCTGAACCGTTGTTTAATCGTTTGACAGAAAAACAACTGGCAACTATTTCGTATTCCAGCTTCTCAGATAGATAGATAGATAGATAGATAGATAGATAGATAGATAGATAGATGTAAAAAGTATTTTGTGGCTCTGAAGGGAGCTTTTGGAACAACAATCCTGATGATGTCATCTTGGATTGGGCTCAGATAGCTCCATTTTTAACAGTCTACAACACAAATGTGGAGCTTGATCCATTCCAGGAACTAAATGTCTAAATATTTCAGCATCTGCAGCTTCATATTTTCTCTTATAAATCCACCAACTTTATGAAAGCAAATCACTGAAGTACCCATTTAAATTATACTGAAAAGTGACCGCAACTTCCAACTCACCTTTTTCTTCTTTACTTAGCACAGAACAAACAGTACAGAATCAAAACATTACATCAGTAGCAATAACACATATATTTAAACAGTAATATTAGTGATTGGAATAAATGCAAATGCAAGATTTACATACAAAACCATAATTTAAACCACATTTTACAAAGCATGGGTTGGATTTAAGATTTGAGGTCTGCATATATTTAACAAACTACAGTACAGCTTTAGGGAAGATTTGTGAATAAAGAATTTTGCAAGAACCTGGATAATTTTGATACTCACTTGTTGCATTGGCTAACCTTAGCTGAATAACACTGCTTTGCATTTAAGTGTAAATATTGGCCTATAACGAGTTGTTGTATAATTGTAATTTCTCCACTGGGGATCAATACAAAATATAAAATGAAGCTGAAACCTATTTTTGGGGGGTGGGGGGATTTAAATGTGAACACCCATCTAGAGTCCCATTATGTGTCCCCGGTGAGCTGAATCTATTTCCGTAGCGTTTCTCGTATATCCGGGTTGTGCCTCCTGCTCGGTAGTGCAGCAACTCCGGAAACTTGCGTCAGCCGGGACAACCACTAGCCGGTCGGTTCGTGTTTTGGACATTGACATAGGCCTATATAAAAGGTTTTGGAGGAGAAAGAACACAGCAATATGGACACAACCTGCGAAGAAGTAAACTACGTTATTTAAATTGTAAAGCAAAGCGCCCAGCTCATCCTCCTCAAAGGCGGCGTGAGCCGGTGCCCAGTGTTAAAACGTCACTTGGGGGGACAGATATTATCTGTTCTCGGTGGTCGTACACGTGCACGTAGCGGCAGCAACAGGACGGAATCCAGTAAACATCAATGTGGAACCCGTGTGAATGTCCACGTTGAGCAAAGTGCAAAGTCTCCTCAGTGCTCAAATATGAGCTGCGACCACCTCTAACCACTACTGCTCCTCACTTTACCTCCGCAGCTGACTTAAATGTGCCTTTTTACACTTTTATTTTTTATAAGCTAGTTTTATTTTTGCACCGAAAATGTCCTGCCTGTTGCTTGGAGTCATACGAAGGTGAGTAATTGTTTAGCCATTCATTCAAAATATGCAAATGTTTTTAAGTTGAATTAGTGAATGTCAATTAATGTAGCTGTTTTTTTTAAAATTTATTTCATACACATACAGAACGTATGTGACTTTCTTTCTCAATGCCCACACACACACACACACACACACACACACACACACAGACACAGACACACAAACATTTGTTTTAGCTTCGTGAACAGTACATTTCATTGTACCTAACATAGCTAGGCTAGCTCATGTTTAGAGAGTCGGCTATACTACACAAAATGGCTAAATTGTTTAGCTATTCCTTTAAAATATGCAAATGTGTTTTAAGTTTATGTCATATGTAGCCGTTTTTTATTTATTTCATACACATACAGAACGTATTGTGGCCAACTTCCTGTCCTGCCTATTTAATACGAACCTCTTTTGGGATCGTTAACACAACTTTTTCTAAAGCAGAAACTTTTTTTCAGGTACAAGCTTACATAACAACATTGCATCCATTTTGACCACAAAACAAAACTGAATACACAATTTTAAAGATTTAAAAGTCATAATGGAATAAGACCTGTGGCAGCATTATTGCTTTATTTTTAGTTTGAATTGATCTCAGAAAAAGCTTTAACTCACATGACATTGAGCAAAGACTTCTGTGTAGTTCTTAATAGATTAAACAACACTCCACAGCAGTAGTATCTGATTTTTAAAAATGGCTGTCTTTCTGCATTCCTTCTCTTCACCACTTTTCCTCTCCAGGCTTTGTGATGGCACCCCATCACACAGGGACTCTGAAGTCAATGTGAGCACTCCATGGCATTGTGTGTTGGCTTTTATTTTGTCATTAAGGATGCATGCGAGTGACCATGGTTGGACATGTGAGCTAGTCACAGGGAGGCCCATGTTGCTGTGCATTGTGTTTGTATTTCTGCTTGAGAGATAGGTAATGCATGGAGTTATCACTCCTCTATTTGCCTGAATGTCCTGGAACATGTTCCTGTGTATTTTTCCCTGGGTACTCGCTGTACCATGTGTGAGGATAATGTATGCAACACGTGTGCATGTTCTAAGTCATTCTCTGGCTTGTCTCTGCTTCATGTGTATACTTTGCCCTATTGACCAGGGTCAGTGTGTGTGAATAGGGAGTGCAGGCATGTCTGCCTGTGGTGTGTGTGTGTGTGTGTGTGTGTGAGGATTGGCTTGCTGACTTGGCGGTGTGTCGGGAGGATAAGTTGCCTAACTGGAAGCTAGAGGCAGCCATGGGAATGGATACCAGATCAGGGTTATCTGTTCCTTGACATAACTCGTTCCCCTTTCTGGACATCCTTTATTTCAAAATTTGCACCCTTAAAAATAGAGTGATGTTCCCTGTTTCAATGCTGCAGAGTAGTTGCATTTAAAACAATTTCTTAAACTCCGATGTCTAGATAAATCTGTGCTATCTGTTCTTATTGAAGGGGGCATGCTTCTCCTTAATCAGTTGTGGGGGATGGGGTGAGGAATGTGGAGGAATAGAGAAAAGCATGAGAGGATGAATGACTGTGAAGGGAATTGGGAGCAAAGGCTCTCAGTGTGAAAATGCATCTTTTTTTTCTTTTTTTTTTATGCAATGGAGGAGAACCAAAGCTGTTAATCCCATCCTACTACTTTTACCTTTTTTGTCTTCTCTTAAAGTGCTCATATTATGCTTTTTGGCTTTTTCCCCTTTTGTGTTATATCTTTTTTGTGCATGTAATAGGTTTACAAAGTGAAAAAGCCCAAAGTCCACCCCAAAGGGACTTACCATCTCCAACAGAAAACACTGCTCCCAACAGCTCTATTGTAGTCCAGCCTTTACTTCCGTGACGAACGTGCATCACTTTGTAACACACGTTATAATGCTCGCCTAGCTGCTAGCGTGGCACGCCCTCATACTCTGCTTCTGACTGGCTAGTAGTCCTTACTATTACTGCGCATGTGCGACTCCCAACAAAGATGGAACAGAAGTGTGATGCCTCAGTCTGTAGCTAAAACGGAGAGCTCAACACACAGGGAGAAAAGAGGAGCTGCAGTAATGTGCAGTACAACAAATATATGGTGTTTTTTGAAAATTAAACCATGTAAACCTATTCTCATATAACCTCTAAATACATTTATGAACCTGGAAATTAGCATAATATGAGCACTTTAAGCCAGCCACCGCCCATGCTTCAGTAAGCAAATGAATAATCAACAAATGCTTTCTTTTCATTTAAAATTCAGTCCAACTCACCTTGTTTGTTAATCACATTGGAGATAATATTCAGCTCCACCTAAATGGTTACAATAATTAGTGGCATAACGGGGTGGATCATTGGAACCACAGGTTATTGATTTACTGCGTGGGGAGCAGAGACTGAAGTTCTGTAGAGCTGATTTAAGAGACTGGTTCATCTAATATCGCAGCTAGGACTGACAGAGTGCCTTTTTTTTTGTTGGTCTTCTGTTGCTAAAGGCCAATCTAGGGTGTTGTGATACAGTATCACTATTGTTCTTCCCTTTCAGCTGATCATTCATTCATCTGTTCTGTCAAAAACTCTAAGATCCTCTGAGAGCAGACTGTTTATGCCACATGCCAGCCATGTTTCTTTTATGGAGAAGAGAAGTTAAAGGGTTAAAAGTGCGTTTGATGCAGGTTTTGCTCTAGCACCACCATAATGTTGACATTTGTGGTTTAAGTAAAATGTCTCGATTGCCATTTGAAATGTAGTGCAGACATTAATTTCTACTTTCTGGTCATTTTGTACTTCCATCTTTACAACAAACTGCACGGTGCTTTATTTTCTTATCTTTGAGTGGTGTTCAATTATAGCATCTTTTTAGGAGTGTAAATAAAAATGCAGTTTGGACTTTTTGTTTTGTTTGCCTTAAGTAGTGTTTAGGGACAAGTATTCCCTTCAGGCAACATACACCTCAACAACCTCCATCATTCAAGTAGAGTAGCCCGATTGGCTACACCTGGGGCAGCTTTATTGCTTTGAGCGCATGGTAATAACTAAGCATGGCTCAGATGAACATTTTTCCCCATTCAGATTTCTTATCTCATCCTGACTATGGTGGGTGAACAGGAAGAGGATACAGTCCAGAGACACTTAGATAAGAAAGCTGACTTGAAACCGCAGGCTAAAAGTAATGGCGACATGTCTCCCCTATCCCTAGTGGTAATGACGTCGTTGGCAACTACGAAAGCTACAGCCATACCTAATTCAAGATCGATGTTAAAAACTGATGAACGTAGCTGCCAATCTATCTCTCGCTGTATGCCAAGTCTGCATTTTCAGCACAAACTGTAGTCTGTTCATGATTAAAAGCCACCACATCAATGGTTAAGCAACTGTTACGGGTACATGTCACCTGCGCAGAGGGAGTTTGAACCTGAGGCTTGCATTAGACTGCTCTCAACCCTTTGCCCTCTCAGTGTCAAGCTGCATGTTATCGGCTTTCTCATTGTGAGCTTCTCCGCATTCCTGCTGCCCGTGCCCTTTGTACGTTCCAACCAGATTTACTTGTGGGGTCTGCATGCACAAGTAGATAAGTGTTTGTGCGTGCCCGTTTGATGCACTTATAATGGTGCACTCAGTGCAGCCAATTTGGAGCCGCGTGCCTGCACTACACAGGATGACCCCATTGTACTTGAAACAACAAAGAATGTGATTTGTATTCAGGGTCAAATTAAGCATTGATGTGGGTCAATTTATGGTTGAAACTAGTTTTAGAACACTTGGGCTACAATGATTATTTACAGTTCCTCTGGGCTTCTCATTTGAAGCTACAGGCCTTCATATTTTTGACCATTTTTAAAGCGGTCATCTGGGGTCTTCCACATTGTCCACAGACAGAAAACAAAGCACATACGCACATTGTCTATTCTATTGTCTCACACACACACACACACACACACACACACACACACACACACACACACACACACACACACACACACACACACACACACACTCTTACTTGTGTTTTAACAGCTTGCAACACTGCTGCCCTCTCAGTGGCTTGTTTGTGAATAACATGCTACTAACAAACAATAGGCCGGCCCCCTGCATGCCTCTCTTTATGTGGAGAAGTCTATTTGAGGCTCTCAGGTTGCACTAATACCTGCAGCAATGGCATCTCGCTATTGCTGCTGTCACATGAAAAGCACACAACTCCAATTTGGGGCCTTATTTAAACTTGTGTTAAATGTGTTTGTGCTCCATTATGCTCTTCCGACTCCATGTAATGTCCATGTAATGTTCCGGCTCTTCCGTGTAGTCCTTTGGATTACATATTAAAAGTAAAAAATGTAGACCTGCAAAGATTAATTGATTAGTCGTCAACTATTACATTAATCGGCAACTTTTTTGAAATTAGCTTTTTAAATGTGAATATTTTCTAGTTTCTTTACTCCTCTATGACAGTCAACTGAATATCTTTGAGTTGTGGACAAAAGTTACTAAAGTACCAAACAACTAATCGATTAATCGAGAAAATATTCGACAAATTAATCAACAATGAAAATAATCATTAATCGCAGCTGTAAAAACATTAAACAGCAGTGAATAAAGACCAGAACAATCACAAAGATAATGCAGACCCAAAAAAATGCCAAATCTGACGTTCAATTAACCAAGTAAGAGACTGAACTCGTCTAAACCCACTGAATCCAGTGTCTTCACTTGAGCCAATAAGAACACTCTCTCAGCACTATATCCTGGTCAGTGTTGGGTCATCCAGTGAATTTGCACATATACTGTGTATCTCCCTACTTTAATAATGTTAGCCTCCCGTAAATGATTGAATAAGATCTGACAGAAGGCTATGTGTTCTCCAGTTTGGTTGTTTGTTTTCAGACTCATGGTAGATTGTTGGAAGTCTGTCTGTAAACTCCACAGTGCAATGTAGAGAAGTGAACAGCGGGGTCTGTTGAGGTCTGAGGCCGCTGTAGCGTTACGTAGAAGATAGATCACAGGGATGGCCAATATCCTACACATGACAAGCCCGAGAAACGCTGTTGTTGATATTCTCGACATATCAAAAAAATGGCATAATTTGTTATATACTGTATATGAGTAACTGTACGTTTTAATCAGTGTAGTTTGAATGTTCTTTGGGTTGCAAGTAAATGGTCATAAACGTAAGGAATTACTTAAATGCCCGTTCTCTTTCAGGCATGGTGGTGTTGGGGCAAGTGTCGGGGTTCGCTCCCTGGCCTCCATCCCCTCGCTGCCCCCGGCGGTGGCTGAGTTTGTGAAGGGAGCCGTGGACGAGTGTAAGCCCACCAGTGTGCATGTGGTGACGGGGACGCCGGAGGAAGCAGCCAACGTCCTGGCAAATCTGGAGAAGGACGAGATGGTCAAGAGACTTCCCAAATATGAGAACTGGTAAGGACTTTACATTCTGTATGCTTGCATAATACACAACTGCTTGCCTTTTGATGGCGTATTGCTTTAATGCAACAAAGTGCTCGTATTAAACTTCTTCCGCATTGTGCTCTGATTCCTGCTTTGTTTTTCAGTTGGTTGGCCCGTACAGACCCAAAGGACGTGGCTCGGGTGGAAAGCAAGACTGTGATTGTTACCAAAAGCCAAAGGGACACCATCCCCATCCCTGCTGGAGGGGTGAAGAGCCAGCTGGGCAGCTGGATGAGTGAGTCTGACTGGCAGAAAGCCAGACAGGAGCGTTTCCCGGGCTGCATGGCAGGTACGTCAGTGGATGGAAACATGTTGTTTTGCCAGGAGATGTGCGTTTTCATTTTCCCTTTGAGACTCTTGAAGGATATGTATGTAATATGAACATGTGTGAATCCTTGAGTTCTAACAAATGCAGCATTGTTTACATCCATGTTTACCATCCAGCAGTCTTCACTGTCATGTTGGTATATTGCTGCATCTTTTTACACGTTGCTCCCGGCAACTTTCGATCAGCTGAACATCACCTGTGTTTTTGGGCGAGTTACAGGCAAATCAGTTAACCACTAGTTAACTAGTGGATAAAAACAAGGCCATTATACCTCTGGCCTAATGTAACCGCCTTCTCAACATTTGTATGTTGCCCGTAGTAGAAAAAGTGTTGTTCATGCTTCTGTGTCCTCTCTGTAGGTCGGACCATGTATGTGATTCCCTTCAGTATGGGTCCTGTGGGCTCGACTCTGTCTAAATATGGTGTCCAGGTACTGACTGTGCTCCTTGATACTCTAATATCAACTTGATACTATAAAAAGCATGCCATAAAGCCATACACCTGCTGTGTGGTACCTATTAATGTTTTGCTCTGTTTCTGTGTATTGCTGTGATTTATTACAGTAGTTTATCACACAGTATATTCTAATCAATTGCTGTAGCATTTATGATTATTACACACTGAACGTTTCAGGTTGTAGATCAGTGTGACAAACATTTTGTTCTGCTTGTAGGTGACAGACTCGCCCTATGTTGTGGCCAGTATGGGGATCATGACACGCATGGGCACTCCTGTCCTGAAGAAGCTGGCTGAAGGAGCAGAGTTTGTCCGCTGTCAGCACTCTTTGGGACGGCCTTTTCCACTCAAGGGTACAAATTCTATGAGCCTGAAACAAGTTGTTTTCATGTTTTGTATTGCTTGAAAGATCTTACAAATCCCCCCCCCCCCCCCCCCCAATCTGGTATTTCCCTACGTGTCTCTGCTCCAGCCCCTCTGGTCAACTCATGGCCCTGTAACCCCGAGAAGGTGCTGATATCTCACCTGCCGGACTCCAGGCAGATCATGTCCTTCGGCAGTGGCTATGGAGGAAACTCTCTCCTGGGCAAGAAGTGCTTCGCCCTCCGCATTGCCTCCCGCATCGCCAAGGATGAAGGCTGGCTGGCCGAACACATGCTGGTGAGTGTGTAACATTGCTGCCTAAAGCCTGCGCCACATGCTTCACACATAATTCTCAGTAGCAGAGAACTTAGGAAGATGCTCATTTGCTTATCAGTCATCTTTGTAAACACTGTACAATTGGCTTGGATCTTTCAATTAGGATCATTTAAAAAAAAAAAAATGCAAATTCATTGTTTTGATTGCTCAAAATCAAATTTATAGGACTTTCTTTTAACACTTTAGATTAATTGTTTTTGTGTGCACTGTCCCTGAAACAATACATTAAATGGAAAATAACATTTATTTCTGTAGAACAGAGGTTGTGTTTTCAAAAGTGCTTGGCAATGATGCTCTGTCATCTGTCAAGGTTGAGTAAAAATGATATTCCCCACTTTCTCCTCTCCTCAGATCCTGGGTATTACTAACCCTCAGGGCGTGAAGCGTTACGTAGCGGCGGCCTTCCCCAGTGCCTGTGGTAAAACCAACTTGGCCATGATGAAACCGTCTCTGCCCGGCTGGAAGGTTGAGTGTGTGGGCGACGACATTGCGTGGATGAAGTTCGACAGCCAAGGTGAGAGGGAGGAGGATGTCTCGCGCACACAGAATCACCCTGTGACTCCATAGGTGGCGTAGTAACTCCTCATGTTACTAAGACATTTTTCGTTTGACGTGTCTGCAGGGAAACTGCGAGCCATCAACCCGGAGAACGGTTTCTTCGGTGTTGCTCCCGGCACCTCAGAAAAGACCAACCCCTACGCCATGGCCACCATCGCCAAAAACACGGTGTTCACCAACGTAGGCGAGACCAGCGATGGAGGAGTGTGGTGGGAGGGCCTCGACCCCCCCGCAGCCGGGGTCACACTCACAGATTGGCACGGCAAATCCTGGCAGATAGGTAACATGAGCCCTGGCTGCCCAGGCTTTTATAAAGACATCACTCCAAAGTATCCTGTAGTTCTACAGAAGATCAATTGGTTTTACAACTTTGTTCCTAATGAACAACTATACATATTCAGCAGGTTTACTGACCTAGTTTTAGCTTCAATCAGTGGTTTGTTTCTTTACCAATAAAGACATCAGAAGTTCTTATTGATAGGCTTCACACGGAGCAGGCCTGGCTCGTATACAACTTTAACAATTAGTCAGTGACCCACCATAGTGTGTTTTGCTATGTCTTTTATCACAGGCTTTCTGGATAAATCAAACTTACATTTCATGAGTGAACTGAACAGCCACAGTGTATACAGTACCATCTAGTGGTATACCAAAGCAATGCAATGTCTTTTATAAATGGAGAGACCTAAAGATCAGACACAGTGTAGTGTATATCCTTGGCGTTCCACTTCTGGGATTGCTCAGTTGCCGATGGAAATCCCGCTGGATTTTACTCATTTAGGCCGGATGTCCGTTACCTTCTGCTTTTTTTGTGTTGGCGTTCTAAACGCAGGTGGATTTATGAGGACTATGGTTAACCTTTTCTCAGATCCCTGCAGCGTAAATCCAGACAGCTAGCTAGACCATCTGTCCAATCTGGGTTTTCTGTTCCACGACTTAAACAACTTTTGAACGTACACATGTTCCACCAAAACAAGTTCCTTCACACGCAATTTTGCAGAGGCACTGTTGCTCCGTACGACGCTTAGCTCTGCCCAAGACGATTGTGATTGGTTTAAAGACATGCCAATAAACCAGAGCAGGTTTTTCATCCATCCTGGAATGCTGTGTGGACTCGCCAGACCCTCCTCCGCAGCGCTGTGGAGGAAGGTCTGGCAAAGCGAGACTAGACACAGTGTGAATCATATTCAGATGTAGGCGTTAACATAATTCTTCTTCTATTTTCTTTTTTTAAATGACTGTGACATTAAATAACATAGCATATGTAGAATAAACTGTTTCCTCTTTGTAAAAAAGGAAGCTCAACTCAGTGTGCCCACCCCAATTCCCGCTTCTGTGCCCCGGCGGCTCAGTGTCCCATCATCGACCCCCAGTGGGAGAGTGAGGAGGGCGTTCCCATCGACGCCATTATCTTCGGTGGCAGGAGGCCAGAGGGTTGGTGCTGTTTTAATTTTTTTTTTTGGGGGGGTGGGGGGTACATAAGAAGTAGCTGTGCATTAAATGTGAATTGTTGAATTTGTCAGGAGTCCCACTGGTCTACGAGTCTTTCAACTGGCAACACGGAGTCTTTGTTGGAGCCTCCATGAGGTCTGAGGCTACAGCAGCTGCTGAGCATAAAGGTACACACTCAGATACCTCATTTTCCTCTGGTCTAAATTCATGTAAATACATTAGTTATTCGGTTAATAAGGTAAGCCAACTCTTTATCAGAATTACAAAGTATTACATATTTTCCTGCAGGCAAGATGATTATGCACGACCCCTTTGCCATGCGTCCGTTCTTCGGTTACAACTTTGGCGACTACCTCGCTCACTGGCTGAGCATGGAGAGCCGAAAGGCCCCCACTCATCTGCCCAAGATCTTCCACGTCAACTGGTTCAGAAAGGACCCCGCGAGCGGCGCCTTCCTCTGGCCCGGCTTTGGCGAAAACGCCCGCGCACTGGAGTGGATCTTCAAGCGCTGCGGCCGGGAGAGGGAGGACGAGGCGGCCAAGAAGAGCATTATCGGCTGGGTGCCAGTAGATGGCGCCATCAACACTAAAGGTCTGAGCGGCAAGGTGGATATGGGTGCCCTGTTTGACGTGCCCAAGTCTTTCTGGCAGAAGGAGACGAAGGAGCTGAGAGCCTACTTCACTCAGCAGGTCGGAGCTGATCTGCCAGCTCAGGTTGAGGCTGAGCTGAAGGCGCTGGAGGACAGAGTGCACAAATAAAAGCCCTACTGACAGGAAGTGTATCAGGAAACAGAGAGGTAATAACTGATGACTCTGGTTCAGGTCATTAGGGTGCAAGAGATAAAAAAAGCTAATAATCTACAATGCAATAACTTTGGACACAACATTAATGCTGCAGCTGTGAGGGAGGGGCGCTGGGCTGGTGGTAGGAGGGAGGTTTGACTCAACATGAAGGTTAGATTTCTGTGACGTTGTCAAACTTGTCATGTAGAGAAGCTAATGTCACTACCTCCGTTCACTGACAAGACCTGGCATGGCACAATCAACATGGCCTAGTGGTGCCTTTGAGACATTTGTCTGCTCTGGCGTCTAGGCTGCTAACGTTTACAAGCTAAAGGCCAAAGATCTTTTCTGCCAAAATTCTGCCAAAAAATATATATTTAGTTTTAACATTTATCACCAGGTCTTTTTAATACACTATTGACTCATGAAGGTTTCATGAAATGCCCTTTTTATTTTTTTCATAGTCGGTTAAATAAATATCAGAAGTTCATTAACTACTCAAAACATTGTAGCAGATTTCCTGTGGGAATTATTATGCATAAGTCATCTAGCGGCTTCTGTATTGTTTGTGATTAAATTGTATGATTTGAGGTGATGTTTACACACAATATGTGAAATGTTGGACCAATAAATGGGACTGAGATTAATTAGGTATTTTTAGAAAGTTGTATGTCAAGGTTTTTATTACAGTTCAATGAATAAATATCTTCAAATTCAGAAACTGTCTCATGTTCATTTGATACAAATAGAAATGTGGGATACAAAATATGTAAAACACAATAGATAAGTACATGATATTAAAAATTGTAAAATGTCACATTTAAATAGAATATTTACTTTTAGTATGTGCACAGAACTGCTTCTTGTGTCAAGTTCATTCTCATGTCGTCATTTAGAAAGTTCCTCATTTTGAGCTCTGGGAATGAAACACTGCAGAAATACAACAAGTCTTCACCCTTCCTCTTCACACCCTGGGAGTGAGGAAGTCAGCTTTTGTGGCATCTTGACCTCATCATTGTGCAAAAAACATATTTATTCTCAAAGATTATTTTTTCACGACTCACTGAAAGCCTGTATGCCTCTCAATGTAAGAGCAGTTGTTGCTACACTGTGTTGTGGCCGTAACCCTGACTGCTGTACATATACATTATTACAATAGTAACAATTAAACATGGAGTACACTGAGAACAGTTCCAGGGAATAAAGACATGGATTATTCTAGATTTGTGCACTTTTTGCAGCAAACTGTAAAAAATGCATCATGCTCATGTCATATCATAAGAAAGGCGAGTAGAAACATATGTCCATGTCCTTTATTTTACACTGAAGTTTGGAGTTTTAGGATTCATAGAAGTACAGTAGTATTTTAATAATCGATGCCCTTACGGACACTGAAATATGAAAAAAAACTAATTGGAGACTAAATTATCAAGACATTTTTAAATTTGCTAAATGACCTATTTCCTTTGCACATAGAAGTTCTCAGCGCTTTGTTCATATAGAAGTCCATTAACTACTCAAAACATTGTAGCAGATTTCCTGTGAGAATTATGCATAAGTCATCTAGTGGCTTCTGTATTGTTTGTGAATAAATTGGATGATTTCAGGTGATGTTTACACACAATATGTGAAATGTTGGACCAATAAATGCAACTGAGATTAGATATTTTTAGAAGTTGTATGTCAAGGTTTTTATTACAGTTCAATGAATAAATATTCACAAATTCAGAAACTGTCATGTTCATTTAATACAAATAGAAATGTGGGATACAAAATATTTAAGAAACACAATAGATACGTACAGGATATTAAACACTCCTTGTTAAAAACAAATTGTAAAATAGCACAGAATAGAATCTTTACTTTTAAAATGTGCACAGAAGTGCTTCTTGTGTCAAGTTCATTCTCATGTCGTCATTTAGAAAGTTCCTCATTTCGAGCTCTGGGACTTGTATCTGCACCGATCTCATTTTCTTGTCCAAGTGCCAGTATCTTTTTCTACATTATCTGATGTAAACAAAAACAATCTTGTACAAGTAAAAAAGAATAAGGTGTATTATGAATCTAAACCAAATGGATCACAAAACAGCACTCTTTTTCTTCACTTGAGCGTAGAGATCCTCTGGGCCGTCAGTCTGTGTTAAGCTGTTTGCTGTCCTGGAAACTTGGACCTGTGCATACACCGTGTCCTGCTGCCGTCCTCTGTCCTGCTCTGAGGACGAGGACGGTTCAGGTCTCTGCCTGGAGAAGTCCCATCTCTCCATAATGGATGGCTTCTTCTGTTTTGCTGGCTGGCATGAAGACTCATCTCCTCACCCCTTTGACTCGGTGAATAATGTATCAAACGTGAGAAGAAATGTTGTGAGCTGGATCCTTCCACATTAACGACAGACTAAATGGCAGTTCGGACAAATTTAAAACTGGTTTCTGACCACATCCCAGCTGCCTGGCGTGTCCAGAACTTCAGCTCCTTGACTCTGCAAATAATATTAAACAAGAAATGTTATGGACTGCCGGATCCTTCCACATTTAATAATTACAGACTAAATGGCAGTTTAGACTAATTTAAACCTTTGGTAATTTGATGTAAAATTGTGCTATTTTATGTTTACATAGTTATTAAATACAACTTATCAAGTGTGAGGTCTGATGTGTGGACTAGCGATCACTCTCAGCTACTACTCTTCCAATATTTGGTTGTTAGGAAGTCAAAGTTCGCTTGGTTCACTGATTACTTAACACTTACACCTCGCAGTTGCTTGGTCTAAATATACATCAACTAATCTCCATTTAGGAGATCAATGCTTTTACTTATCTTAGAAGACAGTCACTGTGAGCAGACGTAGTATTTTCCCACCTGAGGCTGTTGTGGAGTTTGACGTTTCGTCTTACAGTACCTGGAAGACATTAGAGAGCCGTCAGAATAATTACAGACAGCATGCTGAAGTTTTATCAAAGTTAGAGCAGCAACAACAACATGGATCATACTTATGTTGCCTTCTTGGAGTTTTAGAGCCAACCAATGATTCAGATGTTTTCAGTTGTGATACTTACCGAACGCATACAGCAAGGCAGATGACGATGAGGAGGAGGAGGATGATCCCTCCAAGAGCTGAAGCCCATATTAGATAGCTATCAGAGTTCTCTGGTCATAGAAAAACAAAACCAAGTGACTCAAAGAAAACAAAAAGTTGAATGCGGACATGTAACAATACAGATCTAATGATTATTTGTACAGAGTAATTTCATAAAAATGCAGTAAAAAGTGATTTGCAGGACAAAGTAAGCTAAAACAGGAAAGAAGATTAGATATAAATGAGCAGCTTCAGTTCTAAATTTACCTGCACTCCTCAAATTAATCCAAGATGACGTCTGATTACCGAGAACATTTGTGACCACACAGTGATAATAGTCTGTCACACTGGTCACTTTGAAACTGTAAAACTTCCCTTCAGCTACACGGATGGCTCCATCTTTGCTGTTGTTGAACCAGCTGAAGCTGGCGGGAGGCTTGGCTCTGCTGGAGCAGGTCAGGTTCACCCAGCTACCTGCTGACACCAAACCTGATGGACTGATGGACACTGAGGTGTTCTTTGGAGAATCTGAGGAAAATGTGAGATTAACTTTATTCATTGAAATCAGCACATGATGTGCTGACAGGATCCAATAACAAACACTGGTTGTCTTACATGAAACACTGAGAGTCTTTCTCTCCTCTGCTGTCTTGACTTCTCTTCCTTCATTCACAGGATATGTGGCAGAACAGCTGATGGTGAATCCATCATGCGTGTCTGACAGAGTGATGTTCTTCTGGATTTTAGTTGTGAAGGTCCGATCTGTGTTCTCCTCTATGTTGTTGTGAGGGTCTTGTTGGAGATTCCAGGTGAGTTTAGGAGGGGAGTGTGGACAGGGAGTGGAAGCTGAGCAGCTTATAGTGACAGACTCCTTCTCCTTCAGATCACCTGAGATCTCAATTCTGGGCCTCGGAGCAGAACCTGGAGTTTTAAAAACAGACACAATTTGTACACTAAGAAATTACTCACTTTAGGGGTTTAAAAGGCCAAAAGTGACATGTGTACTGAAACGGCACAGTATATAAGTAACCGTTTGTGCTGGATTTCAGTATCCCAATATGTAACCATTTTAATGTAAAAACTGTAACGGACTGTCAAATCAGAATTTAAGTTCATGGCAAAATGAAAAAGCGTGCCGTTTAGAATAAAAGATGAACAACAATATAGACTAATAAAATACAACTCTCTTACCTCTAACTGTTATTTGAAGAGGATCACACTCGGCTGTTGATCTGAATGGCCTGTTCTCAATTCTGAAGTAGTATCTGTCTGTATGCTTAGTGATTAAACTGGAAAATAAAGTGGTGCAGTTTTTCTGACTCAGGTCTCCAGTAATCTTCATTGGATACAAATTGTGCTCCCAGCTACTGTTAAAAATAACATTTTTGGGATTTTTGGCAAAATCTTTTGATCTTTTAATCCACACTCCGAAGGTTTTTCTTGTGCTTTTGAATTCCTCATCTGGTTTAGCTCTAAAATGACATGGTATTCGCAGACAAGATCCACTCAGTGCTTCCATCTGCTTCGGTGCAGTAATGAATAGGGATGTCTCTTTAGGACAATCAGCCAAAGCACCTGTGAAACAGACTCATGATGAACAAATTGTGGAGAAAATCTACATTAAGAGATAGTTAATGATACACAAACTACAATCTAGCAGCAGCACGTTAGCTCATTTTCCCTTTTAACAATGTCAGTATAAAACATTTCACTTTGCAGTCAGGACATGAACAGTTGGAAAAAGGAACGTCTCCAAATAAAAGTGACTGAACAAACAGCTCACCTGAAACAAAGAAGACACTCAGCAACATGTTGGCTGTCACCATTTTCACAGACTGGACTGCAATGACCCTCATCATCTGGATTTGACAAAAAGTTACTTTTCAATATTTTAATCAAAGCATCTTTTAAACAAATCATTCACGATCTGTTAAAAAGTTAAATAAGAAACTCTGTGGGTTAAAAAGTTCAAACATAAAAAGCAGTAACATTTGACCTTACCAAACGAGGCCGCAGCTGAAACAGAGAAACAATCAGTCCCAATGTGTGAGTTTCAGCAGAACTGCAACAGAGCCAGTACCAGACTTCCCTGCTAAGCCGTTGTGATAGAAGAGCAAACAGACTTGCTGTTTGAAGCTAGATATGAAGTGACTGAAACACTGGGAAATCACAGGAAATCTTAACCCTCCCTCTTCACACCCTGGGAGTGAGGAAGTCAGCTTTTGAAGCAGCTTGAACTCATCATGCTAATGAGTTAATTATTCTCAAAGATTTCTTTTTCTTCAAATGACTCACTGCAACCCTGTAATGCCTAATCAATTCATAGACATAATTTTATTCAGGACCATCTGGGCTATCAGGAAATGTATGCTGCAGGGATGTCACATAAATGTACAAATTATTATATGACTAGAAAGACAATAGAAAAAAACTAAATGGAAATTGAATCTCATAGAGAACAATAACTTATAAGACTGTTGGCTTTAGAAAACTGTCCTCCCAACTCTTGGCAATGTGGGCAATCAACACAAATAAAAAACTTTGATTTTTTTCCAACAGTGTGCAACAGGCTTTGTTTTCTCTCGTTCGGTGGGGGTGTCTCTTGTTTAACATCTTCCTGAGTCCACTGTTAGTGTTGTTGCACCTGTTATGGCAGGACAAATGACACCTTTATCATCCTTATTGGTAGAAAAAATTTGTCACCTAATAAGTTCCCATCAAAGCTCCCGCCCACCTTCAACCTGACCAGAGTCTAGTCAGCCGGAGAAACTGAAAACACCTGCGTGGGGGTTCAGAGGCTTTAAATAAATGGTTTGCTATGTTTTGTCAGGGCTGAACGTGATCCAAGAGGGGGAAATCACACTCATTTACACATCTAGAGGGCTGCCTGAATGACCATAACCTGCATGTTCTGCCTGCAACACACACACACACACACACACACACACACACACACACACACACACACACACACACACACACACACACTACATTTTAAGGCCCTCCTGCTTGTTTAAGGTTAGGGTGGTTATTTATTGGCTGAGGAGTAGCCTTTCTCCTGACATCACTTCATGTCCTTTTCCTTGTCAATAAGTCACATGAAAGATGTAAAAAAAAAATAAATACAATAAAATCTAATAATCCATGCTCAATGCACCATGGGCGCACGCCTTACAATACTTTCCAAATGCACAAATGAGAACCGTGGCATTATTTATACCAACTATGCTGTTATATCATTATTTAAGCTTGTTTGTTCCACGTAAATTACACTGTAAACCCAGCTTTAGTTGTAATTAAACTTATTAGTGGTCACTACTTATTCTTTCATGTGTTGTTAAAAAACATATTCATTACTAAATCACATTAGTTGTTTGTAATAATCATCTTAAGCAGGGGCGATTCTAGGATCAGCGCTTTAGGGGGGCTCAGCCCCCAAATGAGAATGTGAGAAATATAGTAACTCGTGGCCTCAAGATACTATCTCGTGGCCTCAAGATACTATCTCGTGGCCTCAAGATAAGTGTATATAAAAGGAGAATGCACAATGGAGCAGTACTAACTTAAAATCAGACTGAAATGCCACAACTGAAATGAACCGCCCAGCGGGTGTGGGCCGGACCCGACACGCCACAACTGAATTGAGTCCGCCCGGCGGGTGTGGGCCCGTTCTCTTAATACTGTACATCCATGGTGTGGGCCGGATCCGCGGGAGCTACGCAGACTGGACGCGCCACAACGGAATTGAGTCCGCCCGGTGGGCGGGGGCCGGATCCGCGGGAGCTGCAAAGACCAGACGCGCCACAACTAACGGAATGCTTTTTTCCTGTGTAAACCCGCAACTCTATCTGACATGCAGAGAGGAAGACTGCAGGCTGCACCGTCTTTGTGATTATTGGTAAGTGCATTATACAAGTAAAATTGTAAAAGTAAACTGCTGTTGATGTCATGTTAGTCTGTTAAATATGTAGGCTAAACATAAAAGTTTACAAACTTAGTTTACACTGACATTCTGACAACATGAGACGTGTCAGACAAGCTGGGTAGGCTAGTAGGCCTATAGCCTAGGCTATGCTTGTAGTATAGGTTGTTTTAAACATCCACAACTAATAATATGAATATAGGCCTTAAGGCTGAATCGGTGATCTTTGCTTATTATTCAACAAAATTGCTGAATATCGTGTCCATCATATGTTAGTGCTACCCACTAAGCTAACCAGTCTTTTGTCTGTAGCTACCCTAACAATAAAAACAAATTCAGTGAGATGGCAACCAAGACCACTATGCCTTTCACTCAGTCTTTACTTAATCACCACTCTCTCATTCATTCACTCACTACACACCACTTTAGTCACATTTAGCCTATTCATATTTATTTGTGCAAGCATTTTACTATGTCATGTAATAAATAATCTTTGAATATTGAATCTAATTTTTACTGTTTGTTTCTTTGCTTTGTGTGCTTTTTGTAGGCTACGTCTTACAGGAGCAGTGAGGAAGAATCGCACGTCTGACAAAGCAATGCACCTACTGATTAATCAATACGCCATCAGATGGTTTAATCTGCCTTGCCACTGCGGGGGTGGCCGCCGTGCCCGGTCATACCCAACTAATGAGCTGTAAATATACAGTAGGTGCAGTGTTCACATTAGTTTTTACTTGGTTTTGTATTTTTTTGTAATTTGAATAATTAACATTAATGTTTAACCATATGATTTTTGTCTTGTCTTTGATTTTTGATTGTATTGATTTACTGTCTTTTTGTGCATCTGGATTCACGTCAAATGGTTGTTCATGCTGTAGTGTTCTCTTTTGCCTTTTTAAAATAAAAAAAACTATTTTGAAAATTACAAATTGTGTGGGTATTTGTTTGTGTGGCCTTAATTGTCTGATAGCCTAAATATGAATCACACACCAGGGCCAGATGAGCCCCAGATGTAAAATTTGAGTCGCAGATCTGGGCCAGATCCGCACCACACGTCATGGCATTAATACCTGTACTGGGCCAATTCTGGCCCAGATCTGTCTCTGATCCGTAATTCCAACCTGTTCCGGTATTGGGCCGTTGGAAAGGATGAGCCCGGCCCAGGTCCGTTTAGCGGATCTGCGCCAAATGCTAATGAAGACCTGGCCCAAATCTGGCCCAAACAGACATTTAAAGGTATATAAATAATAATAGAAGTTGGTAAATGAACAAGTATATACATGTAAAAAGTATAAATATAGGCTATAAAATATGAAGAAGAATTATAAAGGACTATGGATATGCAGCCTACAAGATTTACATTACTGTATTAACAGAATTGTGATGAACAGTACTAGTAAATAAATAGAAGCAGAACTGCAGCAAACTATATTGCACACTGAATATTAAAACAGAGAATATTGCACAGAATGTGAAGTATTGCACTACACTACAGGGTCCAGTTTAATAACAAAGGGTCCATGTGTCAGACACTTTACTATCTCTTGGCCACGAGATAGTTATAATTCATTTTTTTGACAAAGTGCGACCAGGGGGGCTCTGTACAGGGGGGCTCCGTAATGTATAGCTCTTTGGCCAATCCCATAAAAAGGATAATACATTCAAATTGGAATCTTATCAAGAGTGATCCTGTGCTTAGAGAGGTGTTTTCTGCACCTCCAAAAAATTAGCTTTAAGAGTGCTCCCACACTACCCGATTAGTTAGGTTAGGTTAGTACCAAGTCATCTTCCTGCCAAAAAACAGATTACTTGGCTTCACAGACAGTTAAAAGGTACTTACAAATGTGGGTCTTTCAATCATTGTTCCGACATTAAAGAATGCAAACAATTATGTGATTTCAAGACAAACGAGATGTATAACATAAAAACATTCATTAATTGCAACACTACTTTTGTGGTATATAGGTTATCACGTAAATGTGGATGCTTCTACGTAGGCCGGACTAAGCGACGTCTTAAAGACAAGAGTATCCGAGCACAAAAATGCCATTAGAAAAGCCAATTTGGATTATCCTATGGCAGAACACTTCCAAAATGTGCAGTAATCCAGAAGGCCTAATGGTTGAGGGTTTAGAAAATATCAAAAAGAACATTCGGGGTGGTGACTTTTACAGAGAGAAACATTTTATATATACGATTTACAGGCCACAGTGTACCCTGGGTTGAATGAAGAAATAGATTTCAGTCCTTTCCTCTGATCATTTTCTCTGTATATACAGCGCCTTGCGAAAGTATTCGGCCCCCTTGAACTTTTCGACCTTTTGCCACATTTCAGGCTTCAAACATAAAGATATAAAACTGTAATTTTTTGTGAAGAATCAACAACAAGAGGGACACAATCATGAAGTGGAACGAAATTTATTGTATATTTCAAACTTTTTTAACAGATAAAAAACTGAAAAATTGGGCGTGCAAAACTATTCAGCCCCTTTACTTTCAGTGCAGCAAACTCTCTCCAGAAGTTCAGTGAGGATCTCTGAATGATCCAATGTTGACCTAAATGACTAATGATGAAAAATAGAATCCACCTGTGTGTAATCAAGTCTCCGTATAAATGCACCTGCTCTGTGATAGTCTCAGAGTGTAATGGCAAAATCACATTTAAGCCTTTATTCTTTATAATCCTTGTGTTTTCATTCAGCGCATTGCATTTTCATACACCAATATAAATGACAGTTCATTTGCATTACTGCATGTGGATTGGGGGTTGTTTATGCTTCAGAGACTGAGAGTCTCAGAAGAAGGTATATGCACTTTGTGTGAACGGATAACCCACAAGGCCACAAACTTTAATATCCTCCTCTCCCGTAACCGTTCCCCTCTTGTCTGTTTAGATGTACGGGGAGCGTGACCCCAGCTGGGGCAGAAAGGAACAGAGGATTAGATGAAGTGAATTTATGACGCATTCCTGTGTTTCTTTGATAAATGCCAGTACTGGACCTATATCTTATCTGGCGTCAGAAAGAAAGGTCTAGAAGGTTACTATCTTTATTGTTTGTAAGAATGTGCTCAAATGTCACTCCCCTTTTCTCAATGTGCATTTAAGCTCACTTTCCTTCTACTCATTTGACGAATCCTTTACACACTGAGCTACGTGCTTCTTGTGAAACTGTATTCCTCCTATTTTGCAAAATATATCTTTTAATAAAATACAAAAACCCAACTTGGTTTTAGTCTCAGTTCTGTCTTATTTGTTTCATTTTACTAAACTTTGAAATCAACATCTCCCCCCTGCTGCAAAGGAAACTTCCACAACAGAAGGTGCTCTGGTCAGATGAAACCAAAATTGAACTTTTTGACAACAATGCAAAATGTTATGTTTGGCGTAAAAGCAACACAGCTCATCACCCTGAACACACCATCCCCACTGTCAAACATGGTGGTGGCAGCATCATGGTTTGGGCCTGCTTTTCTTCAGCAGGGACAGGGAAGATGGTTAAAATTGATGGGAAGATGGATGGAGCCAAATACAGGACCATTCTGGAAGAAAACCTGATGGAGTCTGCAAAAGACCTGAGACTGGGACGGAGATTTGTCTTCCAACAAGACAATGATCCAAAACATAAAGCAAAATCTACAATGGAATGGTTCACAAATAAACATATCCAGGTGTTAGAATGGCCAAGTCAAAGTCCAGACCTGAATCCAATCGAGAATCTGTGGAAAGAACTGAAAACTGCTGTTCACAAACGCTCTCCATCCAACCTCACTGAGCTCCAATAAATAAATAAATTTCGTACCACTTTATGATTGTGTCCCACTTGTTGATTCTTCACAAAAAATTACAGTTTTATATCTTTATGTTTGAAGCCTGAAATGTGGCAAAAGGTCGAAAAGTTCAAGGGGGCCGAAAACTTTCGCAAGGCACTGTATTTGTTCGGGCTTAACATGCAATGTAGCTACCTAGTGGACTCTCTGTGGATGATTACTATATATATAGCCACTTAGTAAACTGTTCATTTTTACAGGTGAACATTTACAGCCAGCCACCTAGTGGATTGTTTTGGCATGTTTTCATGTGGTAACTCACCATGTCACTCAGGTGTTTCCAATTAGCCTACACAAAGGGGAAAATAGTTTGTCTGGGAAGCACACCCTTCTGTGCCGCTATGCAAGGGTTGCTTCTCCCTATGTCTTTTAAAATTTCTATTATGAAATAGCCAGTAAAATTAAGGCTTTTTAAATAATTTTGAAGAAGAGTGCCTTGGATTTTCCCATTTTCTTTTCTACACTTAATTGAATTCCCGACCCCAAAGAGCACCTTCAAACATTTGACTGAACTTCCTGAGCACCCTGGACTTTTGTGTCTTTCCTCAAGAAGACACTTTAGTTTCAGGCTGAAATACAAAGCTTCAGAAAGGCCTAGGATCACACAGAGGCCCTCTTTGGAAAGCCCCAGTTTTTACGTTTCAGGCTAAACAAAGAGAAGGATGCTAGCTTGAAGCATTAGGAGATATCATTATTTATTTTGGGGTCGAAAATTAGAGTGATCCAGGTAGATAAAGGTCTGGATGATCTACCTGCGGAATGACTCATTTCAAACATGCAACTATTATAACTATTACATATAACTAATGTGGTAACTGACTGAGCTGGTAAAGTTACATTTACTGGATATGGGAAGATATTTGTTTTTGGTTCTGTCAAATGTCCCTTAGAAATAAAATGTGTGCTCTTTTTGCAGCACACACATTAATAGGGGATTATTTTTAATTTCACATTAACATGGGCAACTAAACAGTCGGAAAGTGTTCTATGCCAAAGAATAAATAGTCAATAAATAAAGACTAAACACAATTATAGACCTAAGACATTTTCTTGCAGAGAGCTGAGAACATATTTCAATGACTAAAAGTCCAACCTGCTGTTGGCAGAGTCGCTATGACGATCCTGCAGAAGAACTTGTTAACAAAACCCAGCCAACAAAGTTCTTCTTTTTTTACTTCTAGTTCTCAGCTTTTTCTCAACGCTCTGGTCCATCAGCCACACACAGATTTAGTTGTATTTTCATTTACAGTATCCAAATATCACATACTGGAAATATACTGTTTTAGTGGAAGTTAAAGATAGAACTATGAGGTGTCTAAGTCTCCTTGTAGATCTGAAATAACATCTAATATTACAATGCCTGATGCCTCCATGTTTTGTAAAGTGTTATCAACCACAGCCTATTTCACACATGTAGGTGCCACAGTCTTCATGCTGATCTGTATCACTGCTGCCCTGCATTACAGCGCTGATGACACAACTTGATTAAAATGCTTTGTTCACTTTAAATGCTTTTGATGTTTTTAATTCAGCAGTCATCTACACATTTACATACAAACACAAATGAAACAATAAGTGATCAAAATCCACACTTTCTCCTTCCACATCACCTGAAATATCTACTTTTAACTGTTCTGTTGTCTTAATGATATATTTGTACAGGCAAAGAAAACTGAATCAAAGAAAAATAACAGTAAGAATGCCATAAATGAGCACAATCTTACACAAACTAATGATGAAGCTACAGTATATTATATTTATGTCATCTTCTGTCCTCTTTGCACTCCGTCCTTTGTTCATCTCACCAATATTCAGAAAAGTAAAGCCATTTAATATTTAAGAATGGGAGGAATAAGAAATAGAGAAATATTCCATTCATGGTAATCATGATGTCTTCCTCTTCTCCTTCATGATGCTTGAATCTCAATCACTCTGTTGACGTAGTCTTCTTCTCCTGCATCCTGTGGAAATATAACAACACAGAGAGAGTGGTGTTAGTGCACTGCAGTCAGTTTACTGCAGCTCAAAGAGAAATGCCAGCAACACAAGACATTGTGTTGTTGAAAGAATAATGGAGCTGTAGCCAGGGACAAACTGGGGCTAAAAAACAGCCCTGGACTTTCTCCCAAATAGGCCCATCATCCGGCCATTTGCCCCTAGCCGTGTGCGACAGACACTAGCCAGGATGTCCTGATACTATGCCACAATACTGTAGCCTATCAGACAAGGTATTCACAGCAAGTAACATCTCAAAACCAATGATGATAATTGGGGTTGTGTTTATTAATGAAGCCTCTGCCTTCAAATAAAAACAACAAATGTACAATGTCATTACATCTGCATTGAAAATAAAATACAAATAATGAAATGTCACTGGCTACAGAAACCCCAAATGACACAAACTTGTAATTATAAAACAATACAAAGTATTACTGACTGAAGCTGGCGGGAGGCTTGGCTCTGCTGGAGCAGGTCAGGTTCACCCAGCTACCTGCTGACACCAAACCTGATGGACTGATGGACACTGAGGTGTTCTTTGGAGAATCTGAGGAAAATGTGAGATTAACTTTATTCATTCAAATCAGCACATGATGTGCTGACAGGATCCAATAACAAACACTGGTTGTCTTACATGAAACACTGAGAGTCTTTCTCTCCTCTGCTGTCTTGACTTCTCTTCCTTCATTCACAGGATATGTGGCAGAACAGCTGATGGTGAATCCATCATGTGTGTCTGACAGAGTGATGTTCTTCTGGATTTTAGTTGTGAAGGTCCGATCTGCGTTCTCCTCTGTGTTGTTGTGAGGGTCTTGTTGGAGATTCCAGGTGAGGTTAGGAGGGGAGTGTGGACAGGGAGTGGAAGCTGAGCAGCTTATAGTGACAGACTCCTTCTCCTTCAGATCATCTGAGATCTCAATTCTGGGGCTCGGAGGAGAATCTGGAGTTTAAAATTAAAGACAAATAGTACACTAAGAAATACGTAAGAAATGTTTCACTTTAGGTGTTTAAATCCCAGAGCTGATACAGAAACTGACCCTTTGTATTGAAACTACATAAAGAATAAATAATAGTTTGAACTGCCCTTTAATATCCCAAAATGTGACCATTTCAATGTCAAACTGTAAGAATAGACTCAATGTTTGATCAGAATTTGAATTCATGGCAAAGTGAAAAAGGAAGGAAAATCTGTGGTTTAAAAACAGACATTATTTGTAAACTAAAGAAAAAGATAAGAAATTACTAACCTTCTGGACTTACTTTTAAACTGTGTTTAAATGCCAAAGCTGACAATACAGTATATACAGTAAAGGTTTATGCTGCATTTCAGTATCCCAAAATGTAACCATGTTAATGTCAAACTGTAACAACAGACTCAGTGTTAAATCAGAATTCATGGCCAAGTGAAACATGTAAAAGAGTGCTGTTTAGTTTTGGCCTAAACAATAACATTACAGACTGACAGATCACAAGAAGCTGTTGCCAGAAATGGCCTGTTCTCAATTCTGAAGTAGTATGTGTATGTGTAATTTGTGATTAAACTAGAAAATAAAGTGGTGCAGTTTTTCTGACTCAGGTCTCTGGTAGTCTTCATTGGATAGATATTATTCACCCTGCTACTGTTGAAAATCATATTGTTTGGATATAGAGCAAAGCTTTTGTCATTTATAATCCACACTCCAAAGGATTTTTTTGTGCTGTTGAAGCCCTGTTTTGGTTTAGCTCTAAAGTTACATGGGATTAGCAGACAAGATCCATTCAGTGCTTCCATCTGCTTTGGTGCAGTTATGACTAGGTGTGGATTGTCAGGACAATCAGCCAGAGCACCTGTGAAACAGACTCGTGATGAACAAATTGTGGAGCAAGATCTGCATTAAGAAATAGTTATTGACACACAAACTACAATTCAGCAGCAGCATGTTAGCTCATTTCCCTTTTAACAATGTCAGTATAAAACATTTCACTTTGCAGTCAGGACATGAACAGTTGGAAAAAGCAACGTCTCAAACACAACAGACTTGCTGTTTGAAGCTAGATATGAAGTGAATGAAACACTGCAGAAATACAACAAGTCTTCACCCTTCCTCTTCACACCCTGGGAGTGAGGAAGTCAGCTTTTGTGGCATCTTGACCTCATCATTGTGCAAAAAACGTATTTATTCTCAAAGATTATTTTTTCACGACTCACTGAAAGCCTGTATGCCTCTCAATGTAAGAGCAGTTGTTGCTACACTGTGTTGTGGCCGTAACCCTGACTGCTGTACATATACATTATTACAATAGTAACAATTAAACATGGAGTACACTGAGAACAGTTCCAGGGAATAAAGACATGGATTATTCTAGATTTGTGCACTTTTTGCAGCAAACAACTGTAAAAAATGCATCATGCTCATGTCATATCATAAGAAAGGCGAGTAGAAACATATGTCCATGTCCTTTATTTTACACTGAAGTTTGGAGTTTTAGGATTCATAGAAGTACAGTAGTATTTTAATAATCGATGCCCTTACGGACACTGAAATATGAAAAAAAAACTAATTGGAGACTAAATTATCAAGACATTTTCAAATTTGCTAAATGACCTATTTCCTTTGCACTTAGAAGTTCTCAGCGCTTTGTTCATATAGAAGTCCATTAACTACTCAAAACATTGTAGCAGATTTCCTGTGAGAATTATGCATAAGTCATCTAGCGGCTTCTGTATTGTTTGTGAATAAATTGGATGATTTCAGGTGATGTTTACACACAATATGTGAAATGTTGGACCAATAAATGCAACTGAGATTAGATATTTTTAGAAGTTGTATGTCAAGGTTTTTATTACAGTTCAATGAATAAATATTCACAAATTCAGAAACTGTCATGTTCATTTAATACAAATAGAAATGTGGGATACAAAATATTTAAGAAACACAATAGATACGTACAGGATATTAAACACTCCTTGTTAAAAACAAATTGTAAAATAGCACATAGAATAGAATCTTTACTTTTAAAATGTGCACAGAAGTGCTTCTTGTGTCAAGTTCATTCTCATGTCGTCATTTAGAAAGTTCCTGATTTCGAGCTCTGGGACTTGTATCTGCACCGATCTCATTTTCTTGTCCAAGTGCCAGTATCTTTTTCTACATTATCTGATGTAAACAAAAACAATCTTGTACAAGTAAAAAAGAATAAGGTGTATTATGAATCTAAACCAAATGGATCACAAAACAGCACTCTTTTTCTTCACTTGAGCGTAGAGATCCTCTGGGCCGTCAGTCTGTGTTAAGCTGTTTGCTGTCCTGGAAACTTGGACCTGTGCATACACCGTGTCCTGCTGCCGTCCTCTGTCCTGCTCTGAGGACGAGGACGGTTCAGGTCTCTGCCTGGAGAAGTCCCATCTCTCCATAATGGATGTCTTCTTCTGTTTTGCTGGCTGGCATGAAGACTCATCTCCTCACCCCTTTGACTCGGTGAATAATGTATCAAACGTGAGAAGAAATGTTGTGAGCTGGATCCTTCCACATTAACGACAGACTAAATGGCAGTTCGGACAAATTTAAAACTGGTTTCTGACCACATCCCAGCTGCCTGGCGTGTCCAGAACTTCAGCTCCTTGACTCTGCAAATAATATTAAACAAGAAATGTTATGGACTGTCGGATCCTTCCACATTTAATAATTACAGACTAAATGGCAGTTTAGACTAATTTAAACCTTTGGTAATTTGATGTAAAATTGTGCTATTTTATGTTTACATAGTTATTAAATACAACTTATCAAGTGTGAGGTCTGATGTGTGGACTAGCGATCACTCTCAGCTACTACTCTTCCAATATTTGGTTGTTAGGAAGTCAACGTTGGCCTGGTTCACTGGTTACTTAACACTTACACCTGGCAGTTGCTTGGTCTATCTATCTATCTAATCTCCATTTAGGAGATCAATGCTTTTACTTATCTTAGAAGACAGTCACTGTGAGCAGACGTATTTTCCCACCTGAGGCTGTTGTGGAGTTTGATGTTTCGTCTTACAGTACCTGGAAGACATTAGAGAGCCGTCAGAATAATTACAGACAGCATGCTGAAGTTTTATCAAAGTTATAGCAGCAACAACAACATGGATCATACTTATGTTGCCTTCTTGGAGTTTTAGAGCCAACCAATGATTCAGATGTTTTCAGTTGTGATACTTACCGAACGCATACAGCAAGGCAGATGATGATGATGATGAGGAGGAGGATGATCCCTCCAAGAGCTGAAGCCCATATTAGATAGCTATCAGAGTTCTCTGGTCATAGAAAAACAAAACCAAGTGACTCAAAGAAAGCAAAAGGTTGAATGCAGACATCTAACAATACAGATCTAATGATTATTTGTACAGAGTAATTTAATAAAAATGCAGTAAAAAGTGCTTTGCAGGACAAAGTAAGCTAAAACAGGAAAGAAGATTAGATATAAATGAGCAGCTTTAGTTCTAAATTTACCTGCACTCCTCAAATTAATCCAAGATGACGTCTGATTACCGAGAACATTTGTGACCACACAGTGATAATCGTTTGTCACACTGGTCACTTTGAAACTGTAAAACTTCCCTTTAGCCACACGGATGGCTCCATCTTTTCTGTTGTTGAACCAGCTGAAGCTGGCGGGAGGCTTGGCTCTGCAGGAGCAGGTCAGGTTCACCCAGCTACCTGCTGACACCAAACCTGATGGACTGATGGACACTGAGGTGTTCTTTGGAGAATCTAAGGAAAATGTGAGATTAACTTTAGTCATTCAAATCAGCACATGATGTGCCGACAGGATCCAATAACAAACACTGGTTGTCTTACATGAAACACTGAGAGTCTTTCTCTCCTCTGCTGTCTTGACTTCTCTTCCTTCATTCACAGGATATGTGGCAGAACAGCTGATGGTGAATCCATCATGTGTGTCTGACAGAGTGATGGTCTTCTGGATTTTAGTTGTGAAGGTCCGATCTGTGTTCTCCTCTGTGTTGTTGTGAGGGTCTTGTTGGAGATTCCAGGTGAGGTTAGGAGGGGAGTGTGGACAGGGAGTGGAAGCTGAGCAGCTTATAGTGACAGACTCCTTCTCCTTCAGATCACCTGAGATCTCAATTCTGGGCCTCGGAGGAGAATCTGGAGTTTTAAAAACAGAAACAATTTATACACTGAGAAATACGTAAGAAATTACTCACTTTAGGTGTTTAAAGACCAAAAGTGACATGTGTACTAAAACTGCACAGTATATAAAGTAACAGTTTGTGCAGCATTTCAGTATCCCAAAATGTAACCATTTTAATGTCAAAACTGTAACAGACTGTCAAATCAGAATTTAAGTTCATGGCAAAATGAAAAAGCGTGCCGTTTAGAATAAAAGATGAACAACAATATAGACTAATAAAATACAACTCTCTTACCTCTAACTGTTATTTGAAGAGGATCACACTCGGCTGTTGATTTGAATGGCCTGTTCTCAATTCTAAAGTAGTAAATGTCTGTATGCTTAGTGATTAAACTGGAAAATAAAGTGGTGCAGTTTTTCTGACTCAGGTCTCCAGTAATATTCATTGGATACAAATTGTGCTCCCAGCTACTGTTAAAAATAACATTTTGGGGATTTTTGGCAAAATCTTTTGAACTTTTAATCCACACTCCGAAGGTATTTCTTGAGCTTTTTAATTCCTCATCTGGTTTAGCTCTAAAATGGCATGGTATTCGCAGACAAGATCCACTCAGTGCTTCCATTTTATTTGGTGCAGTGATGAATAGGTGTGAACTCTGAGTACAAGCAGCCAGAGCACCTGTGAAACAGACTCATGATGAACAAATTGTGGAGCAAAATCTGCATGAAACACAAACTACAATCTAGCAGCAGCACGTTAGCTCATTTTCCCTTTTAACAATGTCAGTATAAAACATTTCACTTTGCAGTCAGGACATGAACAGTTGGAAAAAGCAACATCTCCAAATAAAAGTGACTGAACAAACAGCTCACCTGAAACAAAGAAGACACTCAGCAACATGTTGGCTGTCACCATTTTCACAGACTGGACTGCCATGACACTCATTATCTGGATTTGACAAAAAGTTACTTTTCAATATTTTAATCAAAGCATCTTTTAAACTAAGCATTCATGTTCTGTTAAAACGTTAAATAAGAAACTCTGTGGGTTCAAAAGTTCAAACATAAAAAGCAGTAACATTTGACCTTACCAAACGAGCCCGCAGCTGAAACAGAGAAACAATCAGTCCCAATGTGTGAGTTTCAGCAGAACTGCAACAGAGCCAGTACCAGACTTCCCTGCTAAGCCGTTGTGATAGAAGAGCAAACAGATTTGCTGTTTGAAGCTAGATATGAAGTGACTGAAACACTGGGAAATCACAGGAAATCTTAACCCTCCCTCTTCACACCCTGGGAGTGAGGAAGTCAGCTTCTGAAGCAGCTTGAACTCATCATGCTAATGAGTTAATTATTCTCAAAGATTTTTTTTTTCTTCACATGACTCACTGCAACCCTGTAATGCCCAATCAATTTATAGATGATCAATTTAGATAAATACTAATGTAAACTTGATTTGTCTATTGCAGCAACTTACCACACTGTGTTAATACAACTTGACCTGTTACGTTTCACCTTTTGTTAAACTTTAAGGCAACAGGTTTCCACCATGGGTGTATTAAGAGTTTCCACGTATATTTCTAGTAATGTCAACTAATTCGGGATAACAGTGTACCAAAGATGAAGAACAGAGTCAGGAAGACCGCCTCTGATTGGTCGACACACTTAACCTGACAACATTCTGGGAGTCAAGACGGTCGGTACAACGGAGCATTAAGGTCGTGACACACCAACCAGACGGCCGACCCTCGGCAGAAAAGGCAGTTGGACTGATCAGTCTCCCCGTAATACGTCTCTAACAGCAGGTGGCACTAATCTGTATTGTCGCCCAAAAATGAAAACCTGCAGCCGATTGGACAAACGCGTCACGTGGGTCTGGTTTCTCCGGAAATTCAAAGCCAGACTGTCATGGCGGCTTGTTCAGAATACGATCTCATAGTTTACTAAAATAGTTCACCGAAACGTTTTTCTGAAAACATTTTAAGCGAGAAATAGGCCATGCAGTTGCTGAATCTGTCTTCATTTCAGATCGACAAAGGTCAGTTTAAAAGATTTTCGTCAGATTTTGAGAGACTCTAGTCATGCTCATCCCACTCCTCGTTTCCGGGTTAGCACTCTACCAATCAGATTGGTCATTTGAGTCCGACTGCCGGCAGTGCCCGCCTTCCGATTCAACATGTCAAATCGGCCAAAATGAAGGCAACGGCACGGAACACACTGAACAGACTCAAGTTACTGACCTCATCAGACTGTCCAACGGCCGATTATCGGCTTGGTGTGTCTCGGGCTTCAGGGCCACACAAGGGGAAAAAAAGATTTTTTATTTATTTAGCATTTAGAGAATTAAGTCGAAATGGTGAGAATGAAGTCCACATGACGAAAATAAAGTTGAAATATTTTTTCGAGAATAAAGTCGGACTTTTGAGAATAAACCAAACTACTAACTTTACCTATACAAAATGACTTGTGAAGGCCTATATGAACTCATGAAATTATACTTCAGAATTGGTTTTAATAACAAGAAAATTATTTCTCTATTAGCGCATAAACACAGTATGGTGATAAGTATTAGGACTTTGAAGAGATTGTGTCGAAAATTGCGTCTGTTCAGAAGGAGAAACCACACACACTTTTTGAAGAGGTGGCGGTATTCCTGCAAACTGAAATAGCTTGTAATGGACAGATGCAAGGGTATCAATGGTTACACCTACTCGCAATACAGAGAGGATATGTTGTATCACAAGACAATGATCAAATTGTTTGATCCTGAAGGAGTGGAGCTCAGGCTCCAAGGATGTAACCCATATCTACGATGTTGCCTACATGGCAGCTGGCACGGCAGACAGTCACTCTAATGTGATTAGCATAACATACATTTATAGCTCTTTGGCCAATCACATAAAAAGGATAATACATTCAAATTGGAATCTTATCAAGAGTGATCCTGTGCTTAGAGAGGAGTTTTCTGCACCTCCAAAAATTAGCTTTAAGAGGGCTCCCACACTACCAGTTAGGTTAGTAAGAGACTAAGAGACGTCTTAAAGACAAGAGTATCCGAGCACAAAAATGCCATTAGAAAAGCCAATTTGGATTATCCTATCCTCCAAAATATGCAGTAATCCAGAAGGCCTAATGGTTGAGGGTTTAGAAACTATCAAAAAGAACATTCGGGGTGGTGACCGATTAAAATTACTTTTACAGAGAGAATTATTTTATATATACGATTTACAGGCCACAGTGTACTCTGGGTTGAATGAAGAAATAGATTTCAGTCCTCTCCTCTGATCATTTTCTATGTATATATTTGTTTGGGCTTAACTTGCAATGTGGACTCTCTCTGTATGTGGATATTTAGAATGTATAGCCACTTAGTGAACTGTTCTTTGTTTTTAGTTTTTTTGTTCTTTTGCAGGTGAACATTTACAGCCAGCCACCTAGTGGATTGTTTTGGCATGTTTTCATGTGGTAACTCACCATGTCACTCAGGTGTTTCCAATTAGCCTACACAAAAGGGAAAATAGTTTGTCTGGGAAGCACACCCTTCTGTGCCGCTATGCAAGGGTTGCTTCTCCTTATGTCTTTTACATTTTATATTATGAAATAGCCAATAGCCAATAGCCTTGGATTTTCCCTTTTTCTTTTCTACACTTAATTGAATTCCCGACCCCAAAGAGCACCTTCAAACATTTGACTGAACTTCCTGAGCACCCTGGACTTTTGTGTCTTTCCTCAAGAAGACACTTTAGTTTCAGGCTGAAATACAAAGCTTCAGAAAGGCCTAGGATCACACAGAGGCCCTCTTTGGAAAGCCCCAGTTTTTACGTTTCAGGCTAAACAAAGAGAAGGACGCTAGCTTTTTTTAGTTTTTGGTTCTGTCAAATGTCCCTTAGAAATAAAATGTGTGCTCTTTTTGCAGCACACACTTTAATAAGGGATTCTTTTTAATTTGACATGAACATGGGCAACTAAACAGTCGGAAAGTGTTCTATGTCAAAGAATAAATAGTCAATAAATAAACACTAAATACAATTCTAGACTGAAGACATTTTTTTGCAGAGAGCTGTGTGTTGCTACAGTCGCTATGACGATCCTGCAGAACAACTTGTTAACAAAACCCAGCCAACAAAGTTCTTCTTTTTTTACTTCTAGTTCTTAGCTTTTTCTCAACGCTCTGGTCCATCAGCCACACACAGATATAGGAAATTAAATATGGAACTGTGAGTTATGAGGTGTCTAAGTTTCCTTGAAGAACTGAAAAGGACATCTAATAATAGGACTGTCAGCATTAACGCGTTAATCGCGATGTGATTAAGGGTCGAGCATAATGCTTTAATTTTTTTTAATCGTATTAATCACATGCCACCATTTATTAATTTGCGTCGTGCCTAACAGACTACTATTTTGCTGTACTTCCTCGTAACACATCCTGCTGCTGCAGAAATAGCAACGCGGATTTCGGTGCCTCATTCTAGTGCCACTGATATGTCTGCACTTCTCTCTGATGCTCTGAAACAGACATTACAGGCAACAGAAACATTGACGCTAGTTAACACTATCAATGGCAGCTAACGTTAGCCTACCGCTAGCTAGTAGCTGGATTAAACACGGTTACAATGCTGACAGCTAACGCTAAACGGTGTAAAGTGTGACTGTATTTCACTGTAGAGGATTCTGACACCGGGATGTAACAATCTGCAGATGCTGTTGTTGGAAAAACACAGACGGTGCATTCAATGAAACTGGTAATTTACAGCCTTGTAGTGCATTCAAAGTTGTTGTTAAATTCAAATGTGTGACTAGATTAAATATATAATAAACAAATACAAATCTTAAAATCAAGTTCATAAAGTAACTTTCTTTGCATTTATTTGATTCCCAATCAAGATACACTGGTAATAATGGCTTTCCATTGTTAATATGTACTTAAAAACTGTTCTGACATGCAAAATAATAGAATTTTAATCATGTGATCAAACATGCAATTAATCGCGATTAACTATAGAAATTCAACGATTAATCGCGATTAAGAAAATGTAATCGTTTGACAGCCCTACTAATATTACAATGCCTGATGCCTCCATGTTTTGTAAAGTGTTATCAACCACAGCCTATTTCACACATGTAGGTGCCACAGTCTTCATGCTGATCTGTATCACTGCTGCCCTGCATTACAGCGCTGATGACACAACTTGATTAAAATGCTTTGTTCACTTTAAATGCTTTTGATGTTTTTAATTCAGCAGTCATCTACACATTTACATACAAACACAAAAGAAACAATAAGTGATCAAAATCCACACTTTCTCCTTCCACATCACCTGAAATATCTTTTAACTGTTCTGTTGTCTTAATGATATATTTGTACAGGCAAAGAAAACTGAATCAAAGAAAAATAACAGTAAGAATGCCATAAATGAGCACAATCTTACACAAACTAATGATGAAGCTACAGTATATTATATTTATGTCATCTTCTGTCCTCTTTGCACTCCGTCCTTTGTTCATCTTACCAATATTCAGAAGCCATTTAATATTTAAGAATGGGAGGAATAAGAAATAGAGAAATATTCCATTCATGGTAATCATGATGTCTTCCTCTTCTCCTTCATGATGCTTGAATCTCAATCACTCTGTTGTGTGTCATTACATCTGCATTGAAAATAAAATACAAATAATGAAATGTCACTGGCTACAGAAACCCCAAATGACACAAACTTGTAATTATAAAACGGTACAGAGTATTACTGACAACACTTTCAGAGATAAAGTAGGCTACTGCTGTACCTGAACATGGGGATGAGATATTCTGTAGGCCTATACCAAAACTACACTGAGAGTGTTAGTTACTACCCTGTTATCTTTGTGATGCAACTATCTTCAACCTGAATAAACAAACGATTTTAAAGATTAACCATTGAATATTTAATACTTTTCCGGTGAGCGCCGAGCGTTACTGCGCAGCCTCCAACTGAGCGAGACGACGTAAATGTGACGTGAGCAACCTGTCTGAAAGTTGTAAGCCTTCTGGTAGCTGTGCCAAGAGAAATCTCAATCATTCACAATTTTGCAGAGACGGAGAGCGTAGGTATATGTAAGGAGATAACATAGGCACAGGCTAATTATTGCTAACTAAATACTAGTTAACATTAGTAATTAAACTTAAACAGCTAATATAAGTCCAAACTGCCTGGGAGCTTCTCCTGTACTATACGGTAATTCCTCTACTATGCGACAGTAAGTCCCGTGGTTATGACACAATCGTTAGCCTATTTTTACAAAAACGTCTGCTACGGAGCCATAACGTGAGGTACAAGGTAATGGAGCCTTTTATACTTTGTCGTGTTTCTTTAGAAATAAACAATGGACAAATAAAGTCTTTAAACGCTTCAGATTTAAAGTTATTTGCTGTCAAAGTGACGTCAAAATGAATGGCAGTCAATGGGATGCTAACAGGAATTGAGTGCTTATTAGCATCAAAATGGCGCCATAGGAGGTTCGGGTTGTGAGGAGAAGCTTACCCCCTTACTGAGGCCAGAGGAACTTAAAAATCCCCAAATTTTTCTTGTCGGAACACGACGAAAAATGTGTTCTAGGAACGTTTAGTTCTAAGAACTGCAAAAATCCCTCCGGTTGGAAAGCCCCTGACTCTGAGGTTAAGTTACCTCTCTTTCTGAAACAGAAAACCCAGAGTTTCCCTCATCTCAGGGTTAACTAACTCAGAGTTTTCACTAAACCTGCTTTCTGACACGGGCCCCAGGTCTTTGCCAGTTCCACAAAAATAAACGCAAATATGAAAGACAAGGAAAACCTGCACTCTGATGGAAGACAGACAGAAAGTGCAAACTAGGATTTTTTTTTTTAAACTTTTGGTTAAATTTGGTGAATTATATAGCCCCCTTCCCTGTTTGTTAGCATGTTTAGAGTGGTACCAATGCATGCAGGTTTTCCCGTTTAATTCAATACTATAGTCTTCATCCTAGCAGCAAAAGAGAGCTCACTACAACCTCTCATATACAATGTAGTGAAATCATGGTCAACCTAACAGAAATTATTAAACACGTGAAGTTTGACAGCACTAAATGGCACGATCATTTTCATAATCATGATGCACACCCACGTTGATAGCTGACTATGCAATTCGCTAAGATAGGGATAAAGGCAGCCTATTATAATGTGTGGTGGCAGCTACCAGTACCTCTTGCTGATGTGAAATTAACTCTATGAGCTTTTTGCATTTTCCTGCATCAGTCTCAAGAGACTTGGCCACTACTAGCCATTGTCATGTCTAATGATGTAGGCCTATAGACTGGGTAAACCCAGCCCGATCTGCCGGCAATTTGATTTTGCCCTGTAATGTTCAATCTTAAAAGACTGAGCTTGGTCCGCGTGTGCTGATACTAGGCCTACTCTTCTTCCTCAGTTTTTTTTTTTTGTACACGTAGCATATAAGTGATCATATTAGCGCCCCTTGCTGTTAGCTGTTAATATCGCTTTATTAGACTTTTTTTGTGCCGACGGCTGTAGGTTGGACAGCCATTCTGGACTTTTCCCGAACGCACAGATTGTCAGTCCGTCCCTGGCTGCAGCTTACCTTCACTGGTTTGTTGCAGCCTAGTGATCTCAACCAGCTGAAAAAAAGGAGATGGAATGAATAAACATTCAGAAAAGTTCAACTGTAAACATTTCAGACAGACCAATAAGTATTTAGCTGCAAATGATCATATCACAGAAAAGTTTGTCTCACCACTCAAAGATGTTGAGTGTACTGTAGAGCGTTATGATTCCCAGGATCTTCACTTTAACGTAGACATCAACCCCAAACTCTGGATTATCTGAACCTTAAATGCAAACAATTTTATTAAGTTTATTTGTACAGCATCCTTTCATAAAGGTGCATTCAAACGTGTTTAACAGGGTACCCAAACAAAGTTATAAAGCAGCAGAAAAGAAGAAACAGAAAAGAGAGAGCAGACTATTTTGAAATAAACTAATTCAGTACAGTTTATGTGATGACGTCTGATTACCGAGAATATTTGTGGCCACACAGTAATAATCTTCTACATCTGTCACACTGGTCACAATAAAGCTGATCATTTGTCTCATTTCTCCTTTATTCTGCTGGTAAAATTCTTTCCTCTCTTTCTCATTGTCACTTTTCACATTTTATGAATAAACATATACAACCCTTTCTCTAAAAATATCCACAGGTGATCAGGAATGGAGCAGGTATGAGGTACAGGCAGACAGATACAGGATGAATGCACAGGTTGAGGTGGCTAGAAAGCAAGAGCACGAAGCAACATTGACAATCCGGCGGGGAATGAGTATGTGACTGGGACAGGTGGGAGAGTCTGAGGCTTACAGTCTATGGTCTGAAGACATCTGGTGGATGGATGGAGAATGGAAATGCAGGGGTCTGGGGAAGTGAGAAGCGGCTGGAGACAGGGACCTACACATGTATTTAAACACAAATGATAGAAAAGTGATAACAATTCATACTCTCTGCTACCTTATCACCTGAAATATCTAGTTTTGATTGTTCTTCTGTGGAAAATATTTGTTTGCATACAAAGTAAACACAATTTGAGCTTTAGTGTGTTACTTTTTTATATGAATGAACATCTGTTATATTCAAGCCATTGCCGAATAAGCTGATACAAAGCTAACTAAGCCTAGCAGCACAGTGGCCCAATGGTTAGCACTGTAGCCGGATGCTCTGGTTCCCCCCAGCACTAAAATCATGTTCCCCTCCCTCTCATCAAGCTGATGTGTGGCGAGTGTCTGGCGTCGTAAGGTTCCGTGTATTGGTGGTGGTAGAGAGTAGCCCCCCGCCCCCCGAAGCGCTTTGAGTGTCTATGATAAAGTGCTATATAAATGTAATGAATTATTATTATTATTGTCAGATTTACAAGTTCATTCATATATTTGAGTTAACTTATTAAAATGTATTTACAATATGTATAAACTTAACTATTTACATATTTGTGTTTAAACATTCAGTACTTAGCATGTTTACATGTTTAATTATTTACATCAGCAGTTTAGAATCTACCTCTGTGGATTTCCTCACATTTACCTGAGTCTACGTTCTGATTGCGTCTGATTGGTTAGTTCAGCTACATGTGATTAAGTAAAACAAGGAAGTGTTGTTGTTGTGGGGCTGATAAAGTGTGAAGAACAGTAAAGTGCTGCATAACAAAGTTATCCAGCCGTTCCTTCTTATTTAGAGTGATACAACCACCATATATCGAACCCTCAGGTTACATTATTATCAGCTCCGCAAAACTCTCTCTCTGTATTTCTCAGTATATCTATGTTCAGGAGATTGTGTTGTCCGGCGACTTTCGCGCAGAGAAGCTTGAGTGAAGATAATGACCTCTTCTGAAGAGTCCATCATGTTTTATTAATCCGGGTCATCCTTGGCTACAATTAACTGCGTGGAGGAGGGGTGGGGGTGGTGCACGATCACGGAAGGCTTGTATCATGTGGATGCAACGACAGTGTTGTTGTCATTACAAATAATTCCTCATGGGGGAGACACAAACTACGCACTACAGCTTTAAGGGGAAAAAAAATAATGACAAAATGGAAAGTTGGCAAAAAAACAAATAAAGCGTATTTGTTTGTGTTATCCTCCATAAAGAAACACGAGAAAACATCTGTTGTTGTTGCACCGCAGGCAGAAAGAAGTATTTCATGTTAAGAAAGATTTATATAGAAATGTCCATCTTGTGGTCATCTCGCCAATCTTTTACAAAACAATATTATAGGCCTTGACGAAGTTGTGATCCACCACAATTGGTATTGAAGAAACTTGCTGAAGTGTAGAGTAGTGAAGATATGTCATATTTTCTTTAGGGAGGATTGACCTGCATCACTAACAGCCTAACACCAGGGTCGATAAAAAAAATTATCCTTTTTAATCCAAAATGATTCCCTTACTGAATTTGATAAACAAAATTCATACTCAAAGACATGTCAGGTCATAGTTCATTATTTAAAGCTTTGGGACTTTTATTTGCACACAACTGACATAAATACCAAATCACATACAAATAGCTGTGTGAGTTCAGCACACACATATATGAACATGATAATAACTGCAGGATGGGAAGGTTTAAAGTGTCTCTCCGTTGAACTGTAGGCAGTGAAGAGAACATGAAGGCACATGGAATTGTACAGGAATGTATTTTCTGTCTTTTAACAACAGCACTCATTTTTTCTTCACTTGAGCGTAGAGATCCTCTGGGCCGTCAGCCTTCTGTGTTCGGCTGTCTGCTGTCTGGGACAATTTGACCTGTGCATACAGCGTGTCCTCCTGCTGTCCTCTGTCCTGCTCTGAGGACGAGGACGGTTCAGGTCTCCACCTGGTGAAGTTGATCTCTCCATAATGGATGTCTTCTTCTTGTTGTGTTTTTCTTGCTGGCTCTTTTACAGTCAGCTCGTCAGCTGTTTGACTCTGTAATAAAAAACAAAATAAACAAAAAACAGGAAGTGTTGTGAGGTGAACCTTAATAATTAATAATTCACAACACACCGTGCAGTATTGTACGGGGAGGTTTAGTTCTCACCTGAGTCTGTTGTGCAGTTGGATGTGTCGACTTTAAACGCCTGGAGGACATTCAATTAATCATACTGTGTTTTAGGTTCAATATACTGTGTGCCAGTAAAATGTGAGTGCCATTAACTGAGTCAAGACATTTGTCTTTAATTTGTGATACTTACCAAACACAGACAGCCAGGCAGAGGAGTATGACGATCCCAATGATTCCTCCTAGAATTGGCCCCAATTGAGAGTTAACTTCGCCTAAAGACAGGACAACAAAACCAACGTCAGTGACTAAAAGATGTACAACATCAACAACACAAGATGTAAAACATGTAACAATATTAATGCAGCATTGTGGAGGTTCCACCTTTAGCATTTACCTTTAAAATTAAGATGGATTATTGATGTTTCATTACCAAGATGATTGGTGGCAACACAGTAATACACTCTTCCATCTGTCACATTGAAGCTGTAGAAGTCTCCTTCAGCTACACTGATGGCTCCATCTTTGCTGTTGTTGAACCAGCTGAAGCTGGCGGGAGGCTTGGCTCTGCTGGAGCAGGTCAGGTTCACCCAGCTACCTGCTGACACCAAACCTGATGGACTGATGGACACTGAGGTGTCCTTGGGAGAATCTGAGGAAAATGTGAGATTAATTTTATTCATTCAAATCAGCACATGATGTGCTGACAGGATCCAATAACAAACACTGGTTGTCTTACATGAAACACTGAGAGTCTTTCTCTCCTCTGCTGTCTTGACTTCTCTTCCTTCATTCACAGGATATGTGGCAGAACAGCTGATGGTGAATCCATCATGTGTGTCTGACAGAGTGATGTTCTTCTGGATTTTAGTTGTGAAGGTCCGATCTGTGTTCTCCTCTATGTTGTTGTGAGGGTCTTGTTGGAGATTCCAGGTGAGTTTAGGAGGGGAGTGTGGACAGGGAGTGGAAGCTGAGCAGCTTATAGTGACAGACTCCTTCTCCTTCAGATCATCTGAGATCTCAATTCTGGGGCTCGGAGGAGAATCTGGATTTAAAATCAATACAGATGTTAAACTAAAAAAATACAGCAACAAGACTAAGGTTCAGACAGGGGCTCAGTGGGGCGGCAATAAGCAAAATGTTAATGTCAGTATGCAAACATGTCACAATGACACTGATAGCATGCTGATATTTATGTTTACCATGTTCACTATCTTAATTTACTTCATACTTTTATGCAAAATATTGTATTTTTTAATCCACTATTTATTTGACAGCTATCACTGTAAACCCAGATATAGTTGTAATTAAACTTTTTAGTGGTCACTACTGCTAGTTCTTTCATGTTTTGTTAAAAACTATGTTCATTACTAAATCACATTAGTTGTTTGTACTAATAAGTATGCAGTGCACAGATCATATTAAGCAGAGATAACTAAGGATGTTAAGTTTCTGTATGGGAGGGGCGGGTTCATTTGAACTGTTTGGCGCTGAAGCGATGCAAAGGCTCATGAGAAAAAATATATGTTCTGAACGGTTTCTGTCCCATTGAAAGTGTGTTATAATAATGTTCTGTTATTGTTTTGGGTCTGAATTTATGTAATATGGGTTTTAGTTTAGAATGGTTGATTTAGTATTCATGTTTATCTACATTTAATGTTGACCGAGACCCGGGGGTTGGGGGGGGGGGGGGGGGGGGGGTGACGACTAATGGGGTCTGGGCAGTGAGAAGAATTCAGTGGCATATACACAGATTGGACACTAGTAAGTCTGTCTCCTAAGTGAAACTTACCACGCAGTACAATACATTGGAAAATTACAATGTGCATATGGATAGTATTCTGTTATTAGTTTTAGATCAAATTAATTGAATATGTTGTTCTTAAAATCACACTGTCATAAAGGAAACACAATATTTATACAAATTAATTATTTTTCTAGTATTGATAAGTTGCCTAATGTTTTATATTTGTCATATTTCTTTGCATGTTTAAAGCTATGGTGCGTAGTTCCTGTCTCCTCATTAGGGATTCTAAATAATGACAACAAAACTGTCGGCGCGTCCACATGGTACAAACCTTTCATGATCATGTACCACACCCACCCCTCCTCCACGCAGTTGCTAGTAGCCGAGGAGGACACTCAGGTCATTATCTTTGCTTGATTTTTGTTTTGATTCTACGCTCGAAAGTCACCAGACGACACCATGTTCTGAACATAGCTATACTGAGAAATACAGAGAGAGTTGTGTGGAGATGATAATCTTAATTAGTTTTCTATCAACTCATTTGGCAATAGCTTGAATGTAAAGGACGTTCTTTAATATTAAAAAGTTACGCACTAAATCTTCAACTTAACATGCTTATTTTAGACAACAAGACTCCAAAAAAATTATGTATGTTTACTGATGATTTTTAGTGATGACTACTAATGTAAACTTGATTTGTCTATTGCACGTGTCAAACTCAAGGCCTGCGGGCCAAATCCGGCCCCTTGCAGATTTAGATCCGGCCTGTATATCAGTTTGGGTCACAATAAATTTTGGCCCGCCTAGTTGCGCGCCAAACTAAAAACACAGGAAAGTGTTTTTTAAACTGCAGTTACCTGACATTGAAAGCAGTATATGGCAGATTTGCTGACTCTGAGAAACAGGTTGTTGTTAAAAAAAAATTTATCATTGTTTTTGCTTGATTTGCTAAATTCTATGATTGCTAAGGAACTCTTTTGCTGACTTTTGTAGGGCTTCATGTTGACAAAAAGCATACAAAAATGTCGGAAAAAGCAACAAATTTACAAAAAGGTGACAAATGTCTGAGAAAGCCACAAAAAAGTCGGAACAAAAAAACTAAAATAAGGAAAAAAACTACCAAAATGTAAAAGTGACATGCAGTAACAAAAGCACGTCAATAAACTCTACATGTCTGGCCCTCGGTGTGATTCTCTTTTTCCAGTGTGGCCCTTAGTGAAAATGAGTTTGACACCCCTGGTCTACTGCATCAACTTACCACTCTGTGTTACAACTTGACCTGATACGTTTTAAGACGGTTTAAGGCAACGGGTTTCCACGCAAATATTTTAGTCAAGGCAACTAATTCGGGATAACAGTGTAGTTATAGTTTGAGTTGTTGGCTCCACCAAAAGGTAATTTCCCCTCTCAACTTCTCACATGGTTTCATTTCAATGAAGCAAAACTCTCCAATATTTCACAATAAAATAAAGATGAAAGAAAAGTCCAAAATGTGAACACAGATTTGAGTCTGTGTTCACAAAATCTTAATTTGTAAAGTAACTAAAGCTGTCAGATGAATGTTGTGGAGTAAAAAGTACAATATTTCTCTCTGAAATGTAGCTGAGTAGAAGTAGAAAGTGGCATGAAAAGAAAAGACTCAAGTAAAGTACAAGTACCTCAACATTTGGACTAAAGTACAGTACTTGAATAAATGTACTTAGGTACATTCTACCACTGGTAGATATTTATGTTCACATTGAAGGTTAGGTTCACTGCGTTTGCTGTTTACACCAAAACTGCAACTGATTTCACTTTTTCTTCTTTTTTTCTATCATAATATAGACTGATGGATAAAAAACACAACTCTCTTACCGGTAACTGTAATTTGAAGAGGATCACAAACAGCTGTTGCCAGAAATGGCCTGTTCTCAATTCTGAAGTAGTATCTGTCTGTGTAACTTGTGATTAAACTGGAAAACAAGGTGGTGCATTGTTTCTGACTCAGGTCTCCGGTAATATTCATTGGATAGGTATTATTCATCCAGCTACTGTTGAAAATCACATTGTTTGTTTTGTCGCTAAAATGTATATCATTTATAATCCACACTCCGAAGGTTGTTGTTGTTCTGTTGAATTCCTGATCTAATTTAACACTAAAGTTACATGGGATTAGCAGACAAGATCCATTCAGTGCTTCCATGTTCTTCGGTGCAGTAATGAATAGGGATGTCTCTTTAGGACAATCAGCCAGAGCACCTGTGAAACAGACTCATGATGAACAAATTGTGGTGCAAAATCTGCATGAAACACAAACTACAATTCAGCAGCAGCACGTTAGCTCCTTTTTCCTTTTAACAATGTCAGTGTAAAACATTTCACTTTGCAGTCAGGACATGAACAGTTGGAAAAAGGAACGTCTCCAAATAAAAGTGACTGAACAAACAGCTCACCTGAAACAAAGAAGACACTCAGCAACATGTTGGCGGTCACCATTTTCACAGACTGGACTGCCATGACACTCATTATCTGGATTTACAAACACAATAATGCAGTATTTTTTATGAAGCATTCAACACAATCTGTACAACCACAATTTACTGTGTGTTAAGTAACTGAGCGTCACAAGTCTGTAAACTGCAAATGAGTAAAACTCTCTGGGTTAGATTCTTACCAAAGAAGCCCAAATCAAAAAGAGAACGGCAATTAGATCCTTTGGTTGGCAGTTCCTCCGTGAAAATGGTTAAATGCATAAATGTTAACCGTTCAACCAACTTCCCTTTTTAGCTGTTGTAATTCAAAACCAAGTCGATGATTTAAGAACACAGTGCAAGTGCAGTTGGCTTTTATATCAGAGAAGTTCTCAGTGAGTCTATATGCTCTACAATCGTTATATGTTACACAATTCCCAATAATAATGATAATAATAGTAATTCATGATATTTAAGTGAATTTAAACATAAATGAACTACCACAGTGTTGTTGCTGACTTGTGTACAGTGACTGTGACTTGACTGATCACATTGGTCTCTATCATAGTTGCTCTGGAGGACTGGACTGATGAGAGAACCTCAGATGCTTTTATTTGTGTTATTACAACATTATCATTAAATAAATTACATCATGTGTTGTTAGAAAATATATCTTTTACAAAGCCAACATTGTGCTGGATGTACACATTCATTTAGCGGTCTCAGTCTGAGTATGAGATCTCCATTTTAAAGCAAAATTTAAATTTTGAATGTCAAACACTTCATTTTCTGCATTCTGGGGAAGTTTTTGGCAACATTTTGTGCCTTTTCTGCCTTAATTTATGGTGGAAATGTCTTTATTTATGTAAAGGAAATTATGATTGTTTTTTTGGGGGGGGTTGCACTGGCCAATTTTGATTATTGGGGGGGAGTGTCAGGTGCAGTCAGCAGCCTCCACCTCCGACACCCAGCACATAACAGGGCATGGATACTCAAGTAGAGGGGTTGTAACCCTCTCCATTCCCCCTTTAAATTACACCTATGATGGTCAGCTACTTTTGACAACATGTTTTAAGCTGGCTGATGAAGAATGCCGAGCTTGAAACACATTGAGATCTAACACTCTGGTTCATCCATCCAGATAAATCTCGTTATTTAAACAGTTTCAGCACATGGGAGAAGTTAACGTTCAGGACGTTCTGCCAGAAAGGGTCTATTTTAACGCAAACCATAACCTAACCAAAGTAACTTTGTTGCATAAACCTAAGAAGATTCCTGTTAACAAATGTGCTTCATTTAACCTAAACCATGTCCCTTTTCTAAACCTAACCAAGTAATGTTGTTCCCATAAACCCATAAACGGCCCCACCATTGCTAACAGTGCAGTCTCATGGTCAAATTATGTATAACCACACTGAAAAAAGTGATTCTGAGCATTTGTAGATATAACATAAATTAAATCTGTGAAATTAACAATACAAATCTCAATTTGTATCTTTACATGAAAATGTATCATTTGAAATTCATCTGCATTTGTTCATAATACAATAAAATTGTGTTTTTTTTTTCATTTACATGCGTTATTTAGTTATCCCAGTCGATCTTCTCAAGTAACGTTAAGGTAAGAATGATAGTTTGCCAAGTACCTGGTTAGATTCTAATCTAACCATGTTATTTTTAAAATACTAAAAAGGCTCAACACAACATGACACGTTGCTTCTAGTATTAGGGTCCCTACACATGAACTTGTGTTGTTTGTGTACCCTGGATTTATTTAAAATGATGTAAAGATAACGTATCTGTTTGATGACAAACAAACCATGTAGCTAAACAGGCTAGAAAAGTTAGCCTATCGTTATCAGCTAACTCAGCGTAGCCATTTGCTGTTATTGAGACAGCAAACAATTAAAACGAAACATTAATATGAAGTTTTAGCTATGTCTTATCTAAGACTACAGGCTGTTAATAAGTTTGCTGTACTTGGAAGTAGCCTACCACAGCAACAGCTAGTTTGAGAAGCTAAGAGCAGAAAAAAATATTCAGTGCAACGTTTGAGATGTTATAATCTCAAAAGCCACTCTTCAGATCATAATGGTTTGGAGGTATTATGCAGCATGTGACCCATAATGTATAAATCACTCACTAATGTTTATATAAATTTCCTGAAGTTGTTTAGTAAGATAAGGAGTCCAGAAATGTACATGTAAGGCTATGAAAGGTAACGTCTTTCTGCAACCAGCAGAAATTTATTTTAACTACAGAATAAATGTACAATGTGCTTCAGAAAAGATGTGAATGCATGCAAAAAAAGAAATAATCTGCAAAGAAATGAAATCAACAATAGATAAATGATAAATGTGGAAGACGTAAAATAAAGAAGTTTAGGTCAATGCAAATCTGAAAACTTGAATTACTATTTTTTATGCATTTTATTTTGGCCTTTTTATATTATTGTGTAGTTTTGGTTAATTGCAGTGGTTAGTAACTAACTATGATGTATCTTTACCAGCTGTCTCTACAACCACACTGGATGAAGGTATCCTTACCAGGTGACTCTACAAGTTTGTTTTATCTCTTACACTCTTACAAGGTGAAACTGATGCAATGCTTGAAAAGGAGAGAGTGGAGCTTCTCTGAGTACCAGAAGAGAGACAATAACAAACTCATTAATGAGAAGATGGGAAAAACCTTTTTGCTGCGTCGAAATTATGTAACCCTCCAACCACCTGTGATCGACCTTAAAGCTCGATGGGCTGCCTTGTTTGAGTGTTCCCAGGTATGTTGAACATTTTGATCACATCTTCTCCAATACAAGGTGTTTTTTGGCAAAGTTTCAAAGTGAATTTTGCTATTTTGAATTAATCATTATTTCATTGTTTGATAGTATCACTGCCATTATCCTGTAACCTATGTGACACTTTCTGAAGTGAAAGGTAGATATATTTACCTGATGAGGCTGCCAGAATGAAAGCTATTCTTACCTGATTACTGGTGGAAAAAATTATTCAGTATTCTTAGACTTCCGGTGCAGCATCCCTAATCACTTAAATGTCGATTTCAGTGTAGTCTTTGGATTCATTTTTATTATTCTTATTCTGTTTCTCTTGCCCATGTGTGTCTGTCTCATTATGTTTCTACATCTCCATGTCTTGTCTACATCTCTTGGTCTCTCTCAGATCGAGGAGGAATTCCGCAGGGTCACACTGAAGCCACTGCAGTCCATATTCCTGGGCAAGTTGGACCAATACACATCCAAGCCTGTACAGGAGGAAGGGTGGAGCCGTTGGGAAGAAACTTGATGAGACCCTTGACATGTTAAATGAGGCATGTATTTACAACAGTGTAGTAGTAGTTAGTTTTATGTAGTTGCTTTCTGACGTCTGTAATCTCATGTTTTATATTAATCTCATATTTCTCATATTAATGAGTAATCTAATTTCATATTTTTGTAGGACAGCAACATTGAGTCCCGAAGAGAAGTTGTGATCAGAGGCCTCAAACTCTACTAAAGGACTACCAGGTTTAAAAAAATAATACTATGCTGTGGCTCTGATTCAAAGCCCTGCCAATATGAGACAAGTTTGTGCCAAAATAGCTGTTTGCTGATAATTTGACAAGATTTTTAGGAGATTTTAAATAATGTGCCTATGTAGAAATGGGATTTGATTTGATTCATTGTATTAAAATGCCTTGCACATGAAGGACACTAAGTACAATCAAGGATAAAAACGTCCAGGACTTATTTCCATTGTAGTACTCATAATATTTTAGTATTTAATTACTAAAAATGCTGCAGTAAAACATGGAAAATCATCAGATATCTAGAGACATGTACAAGAATATCCTAGGGTTTGATGATAACTTCTGCTTACAATTGGATTTGATTATTTTTATGGAATTTAGAAGATTGGAATATGATTTTGCTTTGCTATATGATTATAAAAAATGCTGTAGTGAAAGAACAAGAAAGTAATGACAGATGTATAACCATTTATATAATTATGTAGCTAACGGAACCAAATACTCTTTATATAAAGCTGCATTGCTTAATTGAATGAGCGAAAGATGATTTCTCCAACAATAGGTCTTAACCCTTGGGTTGTCTTCGTTTCAACCTTGAAGAAAAACACTTTTTTTTCTGACATTTGTGACGCCTTTTTCCAACGTTTTAAATTTTTCTTCTACACATTTTCAGCGCTTATTTCTACGTCCAATATTTTCTGATATAAAACAAAAATGTAAAACGGGCCAATGTGACCCGAAGTCAACACAAGGGTTAAATTGACTTAAAATGGCCTTCAATGGCATTTAATTGAACTATGTGATACCTGTACACACCCTTGCTAAGCTGCAATACTACTCAAAACTACCACATAACAATCTGATCCTCTGTTTGGAGAGAGAACAAAGCGTTATGCATCCTTCACATTACTATACAATAAATGTTTTATTCTCTCTGGTGTATTTCACAGGTTTGACGACGATGCTGCTGCTGTCCAAGAAGCGCTTATTACATTTGTCCTTGGCATCTTTGTTGTCAGAAATCCCAGGGATGGTCTCCCCAAGCAAGCTGGAATAGTCATCGAGGGAGCAGAAGTCCTTTTTGGTATCCCAGATGTGGCACATGCTTGCACCTATCTGATGGGCCTCATCGATGCCTTGGAACTAAGGTACCCTAATAAACTGAAATACAAATTTGAAGTCTTTCAGAAGATCTTCATAGAGCTGGAGGATGCAAACAAAAAAATTTCCTCCAAAGTCCTTGATCTCAAAGTCTGTTTGCATGCTTAAAAACTATAGAGATGGTGTTGAAGGTGTAGGATTTGAGTGAGCTGACTCTTATTAAGTTTTTCACAGTTCTTCTGAGGTTCTCCCAATGCACTCTCTCAGGTTACACTGCTCGTTTTTTTATTCTATGATGTTGGGAAATAATTAATTTGATAGAGTTTAATGTGCTGGCGCATGCTTTATTATGTTACAGTGGTGCTCATACATTTATGAACCCATGCTAAAGTTGACTAAAAAGAGGAATAAAAAAGAATCTTTTGGAAATTGATCTTAATGCCTTAATTTAAAAAAAAATGAGGGAAAATTCAACCTTTAAGGATACCAATTTTCTTTTAATGAATAATGTGTCTAAATAAATTAAATAAATGTTCTTCCTTAAAATACAGGGGGCATAAGTAAGTACACCCCTATGTTAAATTCCCATAGAGGCAGGAAGATTTTTATTTTTGAAGGCCTGCAGTTATTTCATGGATCCAGGATACTATGCATCCTGATAAAGTTCACTTGGCCTTTGGAATTAAAATAGCCCCCCATCATCACATCCCCTTCACCATACCTAGAGATTGGCATGGGGTACTTTCCATAAGATCATCTCTCAATGCAAATCAAACCAGCTATTAGGCTAACTGAAATAAAACTATGCCACTCTCTAGGTATAGTGAAGGGTATCTTCAAAGTCAACTTTAGCATGGGTTCATAAACTTATGAGCACAACTGGGTATTTGTTGCCTTGGGCTTTCTTTGTGTTGACATTTCAAACTCCGGTGGATTTCTGAGGACTATGGTTAACTGCTCCTCAGATCTCTGCAGGGTAAATCCAGACAGCTAGCTAGACTATCTGTCTAATCTGAGTTTTCTGTTGCACGACTAAAACAACTTTTGAACGTACACGTTCCACCAAAACAAGTTCCTTCTCGAGGCTATTTTGCAGATGTGCCGTTGCTCTGTACGGTGCTTAGCGCCGCCCAAGTGTGATTGGTTTAAAGAAATGCCAATAAACCAGAGCAGGTCTTTCTCCCATCCCTGAATGATGTGTGGACTAGCCAGACCCTCCTCCACAGTGCTGTGGAGGAAGTGAAACACAAAAACAAGTCAGTCCTCGGGGTGCATGAATCATAACTAAACGAAATAGCAGAAATCAGCTATCATTGGAGTCAGTGTTTTTTCTGCTGTCTGACAGGTCGATGTAGAAGTAATAGTCTGTGAAGTAGGAAGGACTGTGAGAGGAGGGAGGAGTTAATAGAAGGAACATTAAAATATCACTCATGGTGGTTCTGCAAATAGCAAATAAAGTTGTAATTCACAAACTTCTATTAACATTTGTACTATTACAAGCAGAACCAGAAATACCACAATTCCCTTAATTCACTAACCCGTCATCAAATCGCAAAAGTATTCCAACTTAAGATGTGATTATTAGGATTTTAGAAGGTGCTTAAAAAGGGTTTTATTACAGTACAGCGAATCGTTTGAATCAAAGTACATTGTCTACAGTTTTTCAGTGAATACAAAACAAATACACGTATGAAGAATTGATGGGGTTTATTTAAATAGGGTTCACAATACTTATGTTAACATATTGAGATTACTTTTGACAATGACTTGTCAAAAATGAAAGTACACATTTTAAATTCAAAAATACTCTGTACTACTATACTATACTAATAATCCCCTGCACTGCCCTACAAGTGTGTGCAGAAATTTTTTTAGATCAACTTTTATTGTTTTTATATTTTCTAACATACAGAAAAGACAAATACAACCGAACAAGAACATAGGTCTATAGTCAATGATTTGGCTTTGCCAATCCTTGCCGCAGAGAGCCCAATCATAACTACTTCCAGAAAATACGCTAACCACTGCTTTAGACAAAAAGAGTGGGGTTGCAGAAATACTTTTGTTGTCATTTAGACTTGTTCCTTTTGTAGAGCTTTGGGACTTTTGCTAACAGGTATCTGACATTTAAATAACAAATCACAATGGCTGTGTTTTTTCAACACGCATGTATTAACATGTCGATAACTGACACAAAAAAAGCTACAGGACGTGGAGGTTTTGAGTTTCCCTTTATTGAACGGTAGGCAATGAAAATTACATTTTCCTGTCCAGGATCCAGTATTTTTTTGTCTACTGTTGAACATAAATAATATCTGATAAGTAAAAATAAAAGTACATTTCAGATGAATCAAATGCAATCTTGCTGTACACAAACAACAACAACTCTATTTTTTCTTCACTTGAGCGTAGAGATCCTCTGGGCCGTCAGCAGTCTGTGTTAGGCTGTTTGCTGTCTGGGACACTTTGACCTGTGCATACAGCATGTCCTGCTGCTGTCCACTGTCCTGCTCCGAGGATGAGGACAGTTCAGGTCTCTGCTTGGAGAAGTCGATCTCTCCATAATGGATGTCTTCTTCTTCTTCTTCTGTTTTTCTTCCTGGCTCTTTAACAGTCAGCTCTTCACCTGTTTGACTCTGCAAAAATATGAAATGTTAAGTAGCTGGATTTGGAGCCTAGATCAACTTGTGACACTGTTGCAAAAACGTCTTATATTGTGTCACAAAAGAGTTACAAAAATAATTGTCTCCTCTTGTGTAGTTTGTCCAGTTTCACAATCTTTAACCACAGTGGGTTGCTAACAGGCTAATTGGCCACATTTCCTGCCCTTTTTCCTCATGAAGAATCTCATACAGTAGATTGCATGTTTAGTGTTCAATCCAAATGCTTTCATATATCTTATACACAGTCACTGTGGACAGATGCAAAACATATAGAGTGCAACGCTGCACAGAAAAGTTGAGCATTTTCCCACCTGATTCTGTCGTTGAGTTGAATGTGTCAACTTTATCAGCCTCCTACACAGAGTGCTGTAAAATAAATCATCAATGAAGAATTTGGATTAGTGCGTAAATTAAATGTAGAAATATGCCTTTGACATACTACACTCACTACATCATCTGTGCCTTCAACCAACTAAGAATCCCATTAGCTGCTTTCATTTGAGATACTTACCAAACACAGACAACCAGGGAGATGAGAATGATGATCCCAATGATTCCTCCAATAACTGGCCGCAATGGTAGAGATGGATCAGGAGTTTCGGCTTATAGAAACAAACCAAATGTAAGTGACCACTAAACAAAGACATGCAACCAAACTCATGTAGCAGAAGTTCCCATTTTTAAAGTAAGCGGATCAATCCAGTTCCGTTTTTACCTTTAATATTCAGATGGATTGTTGATGTTTCATTACCAAGATTGTTTGTGGCCACACAGTAATAAACTCCATCAGCTACACTGGTCACATTGAAGCTGTAGAAGTCTCCTTCAGCTACACTGATGGCTCCATCTTTGCTGTTGTTGAACCAGCTGAAGCTGGCGGGAGGCTTGGCTCTGCTGGAGCAGGTCAGGTTCACCCAGCTACCTGCTGACACCAAACCTGATGGACTGATGGACACTGAGGTGTTCTTGGGAGAATCTGAGGAAAATTTGAGATTAACTTTATTCATTCAAATCAGCACATGATGTGCTGACAGGATCCAATAACAAACACTGGTTGTCTTACATGAAACACTGAGAGTCTTTCTCTCCTCTGCTGTCTTGACTTCTCTTCCTTCATTCACAGGATATGTGGCAGAACAGCTGATGGTGAATCCATCATGTGTGTCTGACAGAGTGATGTTCTTCTGGATTTTAGTTGTGAAGGTCCGATCTGTGTTCTCCTCTATGTTGTTGTGAGGGTCTTGTTGGAGATTCCAGGTGAGTTTAGGAGGGGAGTGTGGACAGGGAGTGGAAGCTGAGCAGCTTATAGTGACAGACTCCTTCTCCTTCAGATCACCTGAGATCTCAATTCTGGGGCTCGGAGGAGAATCTGGAGTTTAAAACAGATTCAGAAACTGTTCATAATTTTCTTGTTATATCTAAAATAAAACATTATAGAATGATACAAACCCTCTCTTACCTTTAACTGTTATTTGAAGAGAACCACAAATAGCTGTTGCCCTGAATGCACTGCTCTCAATTCTGAAGTAGTAGTTGTTTGTGTAATTTATGATTAAACTGGAAAATAAAGTGGTGCAGTCTTTCTCATTCAAGTTTCCAGTAATATTCATTGGATAGATGTTAACTCTGTTTTTACTGCTGAAAACCACAGTGTTTGGACGATTATTTGAATCTTTTATATTCCAGATTCCAACATAATTTCTGTTATTAACCGGTGGTTCTGGTTGACCTCTAAAGTTACATGGGATTCGTAAACAAGACGCACTCAGAGCTTCCATCTGTGGTACTGTAATAAAGAGGTTTGAGTCTTGAGGACAAGTAGCCAAAGCACCTATAAAGACAAGACTCATGATTAATATAAGGTGGAACAAATCTCTAGGAACAGAAAGACAAAATATATCAGCAGCAGGATCTTGTATGTAGTTTTGCCTTTGCAATTTCAGTAGAAATCTTTAAGAAGTAAACCGTTGCAAAATTAGCTTATTAGATTATCTATCTGCACAGAACACAGAGCTCACCCGAAAGAAAAAGGATATGGAGTAACATGTTTTCTGTTGCAATATTCACAGACAGGGCTGTCATCACCTACATTTGCAAACACAATAATGTAGTTACTTGTTAAACATGCTTTTAGTGCTGTTACAGAGAACATTTACACCAGAAACTTGCACCATACAACCAGAATTCACTGTGTTCTAATTAGTGATCAATCAACATCTTCAGAAGTCAAATCTAAATAATACCACAAAATGCAAACTCTCACTTCTTATGGCTCAGTAGAATGACAACATAATATTAGTCTTGGCTAAAAAACCTAAGCAAAATCAGTCAAACAAAAAGATTGTCTTACCGAACAAGCCCAATTTAAAAAAGAGAGCAGCAATGAGGTCCTTCGGTGGATGTTTTCAAAGTGAATGCGCTTTAGTGCAAATAACAAACTTCTCTGTTTAGAGGTTGTAACTTAACATCAGGTTAACTTCCAGTGTTTCGTGACTACAGAGTAACTGGTTACACCTGCTAAATATCATCTGATTGAAATGTCTTACAGTAAATATAAAAGCCATTCAGGAGGTTTTCACCTTTACTGCACATATCCAGTGTGTGCCTATCTGCTGTCTGCTGTGTGTGGAATAAAACACCAGTTCATTTGCTCTCCATGCAGAAATACACATTTTAATTAAGAAACATTTCAATGAAAATAGAATTCACAGTTGTCAAGTGAATGTATCAAATGAGTCAATCTAAAGGAAACATTTTACAAAAAAAACTTAATTGCTTTTATTTATTAAAAGTAAATGTTAAACACTCAATAATATACTTTAAGATATATTTTTTACATCAGAAAAAAATACCAGACTTAATTTGTTGCCTCATTGTTCATCTCAACTAATTATTTCACACAAACTCCCATTGCTCCAGATTCCTCCCACTTCACCTGGAGCCTCTTGTTCACTAGATTTGCTCTTCCTAAATTTTACATTTCAGGCTTCTGCTTCTTCTTTGCTAATTCTTTAATCTCAGGTTCAAAAGGAATACAGCAAACACAAAGTCCAGCATTTAAGAGTTATACAAACATTTCTGAATATAACGGAACATAAGAAGTTGCTCTAAAAAAAGAATCAAATGAATGGAAAATGACAGAATACTGACTGGATTAAAACATTAAGCAAGAATAACCAGATAAAGACTCAGACAGAGGGGCACCACACATAAGGTTAAATCAATAACTGGTCAACTAATCTGATCGACCATCAAAGCACCATTGGATCGCTCTGAATGTGCCGTGACCTCGTCCTGCCATATCAGGCGAGATAGGTAACAGGTTGGTCTCACTGTAAAACATGCAACATCAACACAAGGAATGTCCAACATCACCAATGAGTCCGGTCACAGTCTTTCAGCAAGAAGCTGAGCCCTATATGTGCTTCTGTGTCGTTTATTATAAGCACAGGACTTAAAGGAGCAGTGTGTCAGATTTAGGGGCATCTAGTGGTGAGGCTGCAGATCACAACTGACTGACTTCCTCTTCCCTCACCCCGTGTGTGTGTAGAGAACCTACGGTGGCCTAAGGGTAATATAAAAACGCAAAGGGCTCTCTCTAGAGAAGTGGTTCTTAAAGTGAGGTCCATGGACCCCAATAGGCCCATAAAAGGGGTTCTAGTGGGTCCCCAGCAAAAAGGGGAATAAGTTGTTTTCACTGTAATTCCATCATTAAGCAATATAATAACAGAATGTATGACTATTCTGGTCATTGTTTTCATACACATGCTGTAATGAAACATGTATGTCCATAAACTCATTTATCTCTTCACTTGAGCGTAGAGATCCTCTGGGCCGCCAGCAGTTTGTCTTACGTTCTTTGCTGTCCTGGAAACTTTGACCTCAGCATACAGCGTGTCCAGCTGCTGTCCTCTGTCCTGCTCTGAGGACAAGGAAGCTTCAGGTCTCGCCCTGGAGAAGTCGATCTCTCCATAATGGATGTCTTCTGTTTGTGTTGCTCTGGCTGGCTCTTGAACAGCTGGCTCCTCAGCTGTTAGCCTCTGTGACAAAAGAACCAAATGAGAAATGTTGTGAGGGACCTTCATCTACTTCCTTTAGTTAACTTCCGTTTCTCTCTCACTCAGCTCCCACTGCTATAACAAAGTGATAATCATCATAACAATCAGCTCTTATTGGACACAGCAATGGGGAAATCTTGTTGCTGTGCCACATTTTTTCTGTGTATTTTTTAGATACAACAGTGGATTATCATTGTGCGTTTTTTTAACAGGATTTTTTTTTTGTATCACATTTCCTGTGGGTCTCCACATTTACTCACTAATGATGAACCAGCTCAGTTCAGTGTAGATCTTATGCATGCAGATAGTATGACTAGTTAGAAATATATTCATTACACTCTCTGAAGTACTGTACGTTTAAATATTTCCCTACCTGCATCTGTTGTAAAGTTGGATGTTTTGTCTTTAACCACCTGGAAGACATAAGAAGGCTGTCAGCTTTTATTTCTGTGTAGTAATAATAATACTAATAATAATAATAATAATAATATTAATAATAGCAATGATACATGAACTTTTTGTGCATATAACAAGTTGCAATACATAAATTACGAAGTGTTTTAAATGCAATTTAAAAATGATCAAGAAAATACAGACAAAGACATTTAATATTACAATACCAATACATACACAAAAGCAAGTTATTTCACAGCTTAGAGGATTTTAAAGTGAAACCTTGATCACCTTCAGTCTTTCACCCGACCGTACTTTTAGGCCACATCAATGTCCATGCTTGTATAACACACATTTGATTTACGCATACATCTGGCAATGATACTGAGATACTTACCAAACAGCAACGATCACACAGAGGAGTATGATGATCCCAATGATCACTCCAACAACCGCCCCCCATGGTGAAGAGTGATCGATATGTTTTGCTCCTACAGAAACAAAAAATGTTAGAAGTGACTGAAGTCAAGTAAACAAGAATCATGGCTGTGATCCAGCTTTCATAGAAAGCTCAGCTTGACTTCATGAAGTATTTTTCAAACATATTGTTTGCAGATGCAAAAATACTGTGCGTCAATTGTCCTTGCAGGTGTACAGAGAAATTAATTCTACACTGTACAATAATTTAAGAAAAAGTGAGAATTCAGTGGCAGCAGAGAACGGGATCAAGATTTACAATAGAAGATCATTCTCACTTCTTTATTCTGCTGGTAAAAAAATTTTCTCTCTCTTCCTATTGTCACTTTTCACATTTTAGGAATCAACACATACACTTTTCTCTAAAAAATATTGTTTTTAACTTACCATCAATCTCTCCTTTTTCAATTTAGGGACATTATTCCAAATTATGCATATTAACATTGGTGTATAAAATACTTTATCCAACATGAACTGCTTCTATTTCCCAACCAGATGCAGTGCAGTGTTTACCTTCATTAGTCACATGGATCTCTGATGATGTTTGTTTACCAAGATCGTTTGTGGCCACACAGTAATAAACTCCATCAGCTACACTGGTCACATTGAAGCTGTAAAAGTCTCCTTCAGCTACACTGATGGCTCCATCTTTGCTGTTGTTGAACCAGCTGAAGCTGGCGGGAGGCTTGGCTCTGCTGGAGCAGGTCAGGTTCACCCAGCTACCTGCTGACACCAAACCTGATGGACTGATGGACACTGAGGTGTCCTTGGGAGAATCTGAGGAAAATGTGAGATTAACTTTATTCATTCAAATCAGCACATGATGTGCTGACAGGATCCAATAACAAACACTGGTCGTCTTACATGAAACACTGAGAGTCTTTCTCTCCTCTGCTGTCTTGACTTCTCTTCCTTCATTCACAGGATATGTGGCAGAACAGCTGATGGTGAATCCATCATGTGTGTCTGACAGAGTGATGTTCTTCTGGATTTTAGTTGTGAAGGTCCGATCTGCGTTCTCCTCTATGTTGTTGTGAGGGTCTTGTTGGAGATTCCAGGTGAGTTTAGGAGGGGAGTGTGGACAGGGAGTGGAAGCTGAGCATCTTATAGTGACAGACTCCTTCTCCTTCAGATCACCTGAGATCTCAATTCTGGGCCTCGGAGGAGAATCTGGGGTTTTAAATCATACTTTTTACACTAAATAATACAGTATATTAGTTTGTACCAGTTTTGCAAATGTGACCCTTTTATTGTAAAACTGTAATAACAATTCAGTCAGAGATCCCCCTTATGGAAAAACCCCATCATGGGACGCTCATGTAGATTTGCTGTCATGGTGTTTGCTGTCTAAGCAACAGCTGCATCAGCAATATAAACATACTAATACAACCAAACCTTACCTTGAACTGTTATTTGAAGAGGATCACAAGAAGCTGTTGCCAGAAATGGCCTGTTCTCAATTCTGAAGAAGTATCTGTCCGTGTAACTTGTGATTAAACTGGAAAACAAGGTGGTGCATTGTTTCTGACTCAGGTCTCCAGTAATATTTATTGGATAGGTGGTAACTCTCCCACTACTGTTGAAAATAACATTATTTATATTGTTGCTAAATCTGGAGTCAGTTTTAATCCACACTCCGAAGGTTGTTCTTGTGCTGTTGAAGTCCTGATCTGATTTAGCTCTAAAGTTACATGGGATTAGCAGACAGGATCCACTCAGTGCTTCCATGTTGTTCGGTGCAGTAATGAATAGAGATCTCTCTTTAGGACAATCAGCCAGAGCACCTGTAAAATCAGTTTTAGATTAACAAAATGTGAAAAAAAATCTGTATGAAGAAAACATTCACGATAAACAAAGCAGCAGCATGTTGCATGCTGATCTTTCTTCACTGTCTTGTTAACAATTTCCTCATTAAACATTTCACTTTACAGTCAGAATGTCAACAAAATAACTAACGATCTGCTCTGATCTTTTGGCTTTTTTTTTTTTCTAAATGAAGACTGTAAATGATTCAAGTAACACACAGCTCACCTGAAACAAAGAAGACGGTCAGTAACATGTTGTCGGTCAGCATATTCACAGACAGAAACTGGCTCCCTGGATTTGCAAACACAACACTGTTCATTTTCAGATGTCTTAATCGTATACTTACTAAGTTTTTACAAAGCATTCAATGTCTTTAAAAGCAACTTCCCTACTTCAACTTCATGCCGGAAACGTGCCCCATACTACCACAGTTCAGTTTTTGTATGTTAAGTAACAATTAAAGACATCCACAGAGCTGTGCTTTTTCAGTGAAATATAAAGTTCAATAAAATGTTTTCTTACCAAATGAGCCCACAGCAAAAAAATAAGAAAAAATGAATTTGTGATTCAGAGTGAAATGAGGAAATTAGTTACTTTTTTTGCAGAGCTGCAACAAACCACCTAACCGCTGTAGTATGAAAGAAAGAGGACTTTCCTTTAAAGAATTACAGTTCACTTTATTTGGTGGCAGAACTGCTAGATATCACATGACCCCCATGACAACAGTTTTGCCACTGCTCATATCCTGCAAGTAAGGACATTGGATATTACAACATCTTAAACACGACTCGTTGCTAGCCTTCATATATACTTAACACAACTAATGACTTATTTGAACAGTTGAAAGTATGAACTTTGTATAATTGACTGCAATGTTGTCACTGACTTCTGCACTGTAAAAAGACACATTATATCAGCCCTCATCTACACAGATACATACACGCTTTCCTCCTGAACACTTTCTGCTCTGTGAAAAGCTGCTTCGCAGACAATCTGGAAGTTCAAATATTAACTCTTCTTCTTCTGTCTTTTTCAAACCATTCTTATTTCATTTAACACACTTTACGTGCATCTAATGGAAACACCAATTAAGCGATGAAAATGACACATGGTCTAAGCATCTTTTTGGTATCTTAAGAACAAAAGAAAAAAGCCGGTGCTGTGATTCAGTTCAACCTGAGATAAATGATTAAAGAAGATGCTTTTACAAGTTTTTCACACCCCCAACCGGCATCGTCAGACACCGCCTGCCAAGAGCCTGGGTCTGTCCGAGGTTTCTCCCTAAAAGGGAGTTCTTCCTCGCCACTGTTGCACTAAATGCTTGCTCTTGGGGGAACTACTGGAATTGTTGGGTCTTTGTAAATTATAGAGTGTGGTCTAGACCTACTTTATCTGTAAAGTGTCTTGAGAACTCTAGTTATGATTTTATACTATAAATAAAATTGAATTGAATAAAACTTTTTTTTGTTTTTAAATAAAATTATTTTTTAAATGAATACTCACGCATTGACTTGGTCAGCAATTCTCCCACACCTGCTCTTGTTCTTTTGCTGCTGCAGCTGTATTGGTCTTTTTCTTAACTATATATGTTTTATAAAATGTCCCATTAAGTAGAAGGTGACCATGCTGCTGTGTTGCAGGTGAACAGGTTGGTGTTGAAGTTATATTGAAGACCCTTGGAGTCATAATGCTTGTCAGTACATCGGTCATGTTTGAGAGGTGAGACACTTTTCTGTGATATGATCATTTGCAGGTACACACTAATTGGTCTAATTTATATGTGGTTTAGCTGTATGAGACAGATCATTATAATTACAGCATGAACAAAAACACTTCTTTTTTCTCACAGCTGGTTTAGATCAAGACGCTCCACAAAACCAGTGAAGGTACGCCACCTGATAAGCTGGCAGAGTTACTTCATTATCAATTTGTCTGCAGGTCTCAAAAAGAGGGAAAAATCTACCTTTAAATAGATTCTAATGTAGCTGCAACAGGAATAATCCTTCAAAGACAATACTGTTTAAAGAGACAACAATGCAATGCCTTACATCTCACTTTATCTTGATAAATCAGAAATAAACAGTCATTTAGGAATGTTCACTATTCATTTTGAAAGGAAAGGAGATAATTATCAAAAAAGAAAAAAAAATAGTTTATTATGACACTAAACAGACTAACAACTATCGGGTGAACAAATTTCACCCGCGGCATTTCACAACTATTTTACTTACAGTAACTGAAACTGAGCTGCAGTAAATTCACTGCACAGCACTAACACCTCTATCTCTCTGTGTTGCTTCATTTCCACAGTCGCAGTTGAGTTACATCCTGAGCCAGAAGGAGATGAAGAAGATGTTATGTTCAACACACTGTATTGTCGATGCTGCATTTATCCCGCACCACCTGCCCTGTGCTGAATTGCTGCGGAGTTCTCCGGTGTCCAGCAAACATAGAAGCTCTGCGTATCTGCTGCGGAGGGGTGCAGAACGCCGGAGCTGGGACGGAGTCGGAACGCAGCCGCTCCTCAGTCAGTGAAAATACACACATTGACTTTAATAAAAACCTATTGACTCCGCCACCGTTCCGGCCGTTACCCCCAATTTCCACCAACTGTGGAACGTCTGTGGATCCGCTCCGGAACGGCTTCTATATTTGCCGGACGCCGGAGAACTCCGCAGCAATTCAGCACCAAGGGGGTAAGCTTCTCCTCGGAACCATAGACTGTATATTATATCTACCTTATTGGCTCTGTAAGATGTTCAGCACTAGCCCATGACTTACAATGAAATTAGGAATGCCTGGCACTGTGAACATTTTATGTAATGTTGTGTTCCTATAGCTCCCTGTGAAAACAGCTGTACAAGGTCTACTTAGAGAAAAGGATCTGCCACGGTCTGTGCATGTACGGACAATTACTGCGAGTGAAATTGTAATTAGAATTTAAACTGTATGCATACTCCAAAAATATGAAAAACCAAATGCTTTGTAGGGAAAAGATGAAAACATGGTGCAGGTTATGTTATTTGCCCAGCACATGCAAGCTTTCCACAGCATGAAATAACTAGTTATTTCTAAACTGTTTTGTCAGTTATAAATATGACTCATGATTGAGTTATCAGTTAACCCCAAGTAAATAAATCAAACGGCTAATAACAAATTGCTCTACAAAAAGACTTTTATTCAATAACAGAAAACACACTTTGATAAAACCCTCATACACTCAGTAAAACACGCCTAGCTTGGATTCTTTTCCATTTTACATCAACAAATCATGTTTGGTCGATACATACACAGTTGTTCAGCTGAACCTATTAATCCCAACCTCTTATTGTGTTGCAGCTTCCTCCTGCCTCACCGTGAGCTCTATGCTGGATTTTATACTAGGTGTTAATAATTACAACAAATACTTCCCAAAAGAATCAAAGAAGCCCTATGTTCAGTCTATTTTCCCTTCCTAAATTTGCCCGGCGTGGCTCCGGTCTTCTGCTTCTTTTTTGCTGATCCTTTAAGCTCAGGTTCCTAAATAACACAAAAAGGAATAAAAAAAACAACGTTCAGAAGATAACAGAATACACTGAAAATATACACATAATAAAGCAGCCTACTGAACACCTCTGCTTACTTTTTACAGTTAAAAAAATAAAAAAAAAAATAAAGACTGATTATAGATTCTGACATTGGTTAGTGCACATTACATACTACTGTAGGTGGTCAGATTAATAATGACTTAAAGGCAATGATTTCATCATTTTGGAAACACATAGCTGCACTGCAGTTGCTCTATATGTACCTTTCGTTTGGAGGACAGAGATCCAGTGATGGTGAAGAAAGAGTCCAGTCGTCCCTGTGTGCTGCCCTGTCGGCTCTTCAGAATCTTCTTACAGCCGTTACGGATCCTGTCCTCACTGCACACACATACCCAAATTAAATCCATCAATTAAAACGGCCACATTATTCTGCACCAAAGCAGCCTTTAGAAGATGGTGAGAAACAAAAGCAAGAAACAAAACAAATTGTCAGCGTCTCCTGTAAAGAGTTGATCCTGAACAGACTCTGGTATGTGCTGTAAACATTAAATCATATGGGAAAAGGCTGTGTGCTTTAGTGATGCGAGAGCCATAAACTCTGCCTCTCTGCAGTGCAGCCTAGTGGTCAGATGGTGTACAAACAGCTGGTCTGATCATATAATTATTGGAACAACAAGATGTCTTCATCATGATAATCAATGCAAGAAATCCTAATAAGCAAGCAAAGAAGATGGATCCAGCACAGTGCTGAAAAGAGTATTCTGACGGCTCACCTGAACTGTTTCTCGGTGCACATGAACTGGATCAGTCCCTCCTCATCCGGTTCGTTCCACTTCAAATCCACTGTGGAACAATCCACCACTTCTGCCTTCAAGAACAAACCCCGGGCCTCTTTGTACAGCCAGTCCTCGGGAGCAGGGTGCTTCTGCGTGAAGGAAAGCAAGACACACACACACAAAGAATCAGAACCAAACCTCCTTGTTTACCTGCCGGAACTTCTGGATTGTAGCAGACATTAACTCACTTTGGGGTCAATGTTTTCTAAGATCTCCTCAATGCAGCCGTGCTGTCTGATCAGGTCAATGGCTCTCTTGGGGCCAATTCCCTTGATGGTGCCACAGTAGTCACAGCCCAGCAGAATACACAGGTCTATGAACTAGGATGGACCATGGAAAGAAAACGGAGTTAATGTAAGAAAGACCGAAATATCACTCTTGTACCTGGTCCACCGGTGTTTACAGTTCTAATTAGCAGGAGGACTGTGAATTTCAGTGAAATATTGGCATGGCATGCTGACACTGCACTGTAGGGTGACAGCTTGCAGAGGGAACAATCAGCATGATGAATAGGATGGGGCATGGAGAACCGATTCCTACTTGGAATCGTTTCAAAAATGACGATTCCAGTAGAATCGTTTCTGGGATCATTTAGAGGATTTGGTTTCAAATCCGATCATCGCTTCCTAATTTAATATACACAAGTTTTGGTTTCCGAAGCGGCCAGGCGCTTGTTGTGTTGCAGCCTTGGAGCAGTTAGCAGCGCTCTAGTCTGGCTTTATTTTACATTGAAAAAGCCCTGTAAAACTGCAAACCACCATTGAATCAAACTAAAACTTTCCTCTTATTTGTGAAAATAGGCATATGATCCATTTCACCTCCACCCCTCAAAGAATCGAGAATCGATAAGAACCGGAATCGAAAGGAAGAATCGCAGTTGGAATCAGAATTGTTCAAATCCAAATGATGCCCAACCCTCATGATGAAAGCAGAGCAGGGTCTTGAAATTTATCTCTGATAAGAAATTACACTCTTGAGTAAATATTGTGCTGCACCTTTCTCAAAGTAAAAAAACAACAACATTACCTGTTCATTAGTCAGGCCGATGTCCTGCAGGATGCGACTGAAGTGGAACTCTTGGATAGGAAGTTTCCTAAAACAGATAAAATCCCTTGATGTATTATAAAGTGCATAAAGGAATACATTGTCATTACTATTATTTGTTTTGTAACAAGGAGCATATTGTCTCCTCTTCCGAGCCTTAAATATACACAATTATTTAAGGGGATTGAATGGACATCATGTGTTTAGGTTCATAATGACTGAGATGTGATACCACCTTAATAAAACAAAGGAGGAAATATAGGGGACAGTAGTACTCTTTCGTATGGTTTCATGGCTGTAGTACTATGTAGCATGTAGTGTTTCTCCTGTATTATTTAGAGCGGGTTGGACAACCCAACAGCACTGCCATCATTTAAATAGAACATATGAACTTTGATAATTTGGCCACATTTTTCCACCAAACAATTATGGATATTAAATCAAATAGAATTGATTGCATTCAATTTTATCATTATCAAGTCTAGAAATACGATTCATTTACAGGTTGTATCAAAATATGTGCCGGAAACAAAATAGGAGGAAACATCGAGCCACGTCTATTCTCAGGACATTTCTGCTACAAGCAGGATGCAGGGATGGCGGGATGCAGGTGTAACATTACTTTGCTTCGCT